>CAJNYU010000232.1:1240-60002 GCA_905331475.1 Rotaria socialis
CCCCCCCCCCTCAGGGATGGTCTGGTCAATAATGACAATTTTTTCGATAACTCAGCCATTTCTTGACAGATTGCTTTCATCTTCGAACTCGACTGAGATATTGATGAGATAATTCTATGTACAAAATTTCATGATAATCGGATCAGCCTTTCAAAAGGTATCGTGTAAACGGCCGGACACACTGACAGATTCTGTAGTGTACTCACTTTTTTTTTGAGTACACAAAAAACAGGTCGTTCCACAGATTATCGATTCGTATGTAAGAATCAAGAAGAATATGGAACAACAATTCACAACTAAAACATAATTCAACATCCAGTAACGACATTACCAAAAAACGTGCTCGAAATGCCAATACATTTTATGAACAAAGCACAGAAAACAGAGCAATAAAACAAGCAAAAGTTGTTCGATTTAAGCATATAAATGATGATGCTGAAATATTTTACAGTTGTGACGATGAATTTGAAAACTAAACGTGTTTATTAAAAAAGTTATTTTCATTTTCATTTTGTATTTCGTTTTTCATTTTCGAATACAACACTAAAGATGATATAATATTAAGATATTGAATATGTTGTAATTTGAAATAAAATAAAATAATGTGTGGCTTTTTTCTCAATTACTGTTTTGTTTTATGTATACGAGTCGAGTCGGCTAACATTTCCGTGTTTTCTAATAATACATTCATACAATCATTGTATACAAAGGAAAAGAGTGGAAGAGAAAGTCAAATGAAATGAAATGAAAACAAGATCAAGTTCAAACTAGGACGAACAGCAACAAGGAATGACAAACAAACAAAGCCACCAACGAAAGAACTTTGTTTTTTTGTTTTTTGAAGAAGAGCGCTACTATTATAAAATATATTGGTATTAATATTTTCTAATTATAAATTATTCAACATTATAAAACACATTGAATTGTTAGTAGAATATTAAATCTTATTTATTAATAAACAAAATAAGAGAAATTTCTTAAATTCAAATTTTTGATCATTCAATAAAATGCTTAATGGGATTATGCAGTATATATTTTTACAACAAATGAATGAAAATAAAAACATAAAGCAATATGAATAACTAGAGTTTGAACGACGTCAATTAGTGAATTAAATAAAAATGTTCCAAAATGAACAACCTTGCTCGGAATATAGTTGCTCTACTTCAAAAGAAAATTGCTTGTGAGCGCATCCCCTTTGGGGCGAAAATGTGGAACTCACATATGGCCGATTACTTAACTTCTATTTTGTTAGACAGATTATCTATGCTTATCGAGTTCGAGATGTTATATATATTTTTTAATACAAAATCAAATTTCTAAAACAAGAGTGTATTCGTACGAATGTTATTTATTTATATAACATACGTATTTGTTGTTCGGTGAGCATTGAAATAATTTATTGTTATCAACAAAGTTTCATTTTTTTTTCTGGATAAAATGTTTGTTCAGCCTTTAACAATCAATTTGTCTAAAAAGGGAAATATGACATGTATTTAAACTGTTCACCTGCATGTAACAGTTACGTTACTCCTATGAGTTAATTCAGTGTCTTTTAGAGTTGCAATATTACTAATTATACCAGTTATTTCGCTATACGTGAATTTAATGTTACAAGAAATAATACTGTTTAAATTATTATTGTTATTAGAACAATCATTGTTTTATATTGAATCAGAGCTAATTTCAGCTAATATAAACATTAATAATGATTGTTCAATTCTTAAATTGCACTGTTCATTATTTGAAGTCAATTATGTTCACAACTTTCAATAATAGAGCATGACAATGAATACAACGAATTACACCTACTTCATCAATTATATTAGTACCATCACAACGTTGACATGTACAATGATTTTTATTATTGTCAATAGCCATGATTTTACCTTTTTGAGTATTGTATCGATTTATACTGCTGTCAACTTCGTTTATTACATCTGCTAGATTATCGATTTTTATGAATCTTATAAATGAAAACATGCTTTTTTTCTTAGTATTTTTCATATTTCTGAATTACATACGATGTATCAGTCGTTACAACTAATGAAATTTGATCATTATATATTCGTACTTTCGATAATCTTATATGATATGAGTTACCTAACTGTATTTGATTAAAGTGACTTTCCCACATAGTCATTTGTAACGCTCCAGTGACATCACCAATGACAACATTTCTTTAAAGTTTTTGAACGCGTTTAAATTAATTTTCTTCAAAACCAACTGCAATTTCATCACTAGCAGAACAAATTTTTGCCTATCACATGATATAGTCACACGCTTTTTCTTTCTTTCCTGTGAAGCGTGAATGACATTTCAAAATGAGCAAAAATAGATGAATCATGCTGTATACGACATTTGTCGGAGTAGAAACACGCATCGATGGTAATAATACTGATATGGTACTCCGCGAAGTGCCTATCCAAATATCAGCCGATAATCACCATTTATTCTATGGGTCAGGTGCGAGTGCCATCAATTCAGTTTTATTTTCAATTGTTAGCAATGGTTTTAGAAGCCAAATAGCTATTTACTGGAATATCATTTTCGTTTTATATCCTCTCTTGACTTTGCTTTTTCCATGAATTATAGAAAATTGAGATCCAAATAATCAAGAAATTCCTTATTGAAGTTACTCTTGGGTGAAGAGGCACCCGTACACCCACCCCTCAGCTGTTTCTGTTGCTTCTCTTCTTCGCTGCGTTTTCTATGAGATGTGAAGATTTTCAGATCATGAAAATTCGTTATCTGTTGATTGTTTCATATTTCACGGGTTTTATTCCTTCGTTCACAAGTTTTTACCTTTACATCTCACCATCAACATTTTATCGGAACTAGTGGCAACAGATTCGCCTGACCATTGGGTTAATGGACACTGAAAGACGACATTCAGTTTTTTCATTCATAATCAAGTTGATGCTCGTTGATAATAAATGATTTGTCCAACGAATGTCTGAAGCTATTTACATCTTCTTCGTGGTGGAGAAGATGAGGACAAGCAAGGTTTAGTTCAATTATTGAAAGACAAGAAAAGGAACTAGACTTTTATAGTAGCTGCTGTAACGCATTTCAATCCAGCTACGAATCTCATCAGTTGGCTAGATGTTACTCTGCAGAGACATTTTAAATGTAAAAATTAGAAGAAAATCAAGATGTTCCAATATTTTAGGGGCAAGAAACATCATGGTATTTAAAATAAATACATAATTATCTAGAGAAGCAAGTGAGTTCTTGAATATATATATATATATATATATATATAACTTTAAAAATGCACTTAAAAACTCTAATAATAAATTTTATTAATTTATGAAAAAACATCATGTACTACTGGACAATCATTTTGTCAATGCTTATTTTTTTTCATGAAAACTGAAAAGTTAATAACAATTTTTTCTCTTCATTTGTACCACCCGATTTTCTATAATATCTCATTCAGTGAAAATAGTATCTTCCATTGAAACTCGTGATCGCATGATTCTTCGAATGAATAACACCTCTGGCTTACAAATGCCACATCACACGATCGAATCTAGGACAACACAGTATATTCTAAATGATTTAATTATATCGTGGCAGACAAACTAGACAAAAGGACGGTCTGGCGCACACTGTAAACTGGAACGGAAGCAAATACAGGAATGCTCATATCTTGTAGTTTAGCTGCTTTTTGCAATGCTCTACATTTTCTCGATAGTCACTTCGGAGTTTTTTTTAATGAGAGTGTTTTGTAGAGCAAACATTTTCCTAAAATCTCAGCGGCAGCAGCGGTGCAGCCGCGAGACTTACACCTTTTAATCGTAATGCAACCGGGAGCACGAGCACGAGAAGAAGAGTCTGTTTGAACAATTGGAAATACGGTAATGGGAAAACATTTATTTATAAGAATGGCAACAGGAAGCAGAAGCCAACAAAAAGTATTCCCCCAGGGCTCTAATTTCTATGTACCCAAATCTACAGAGAAATTTTAGACCGCTCAACAGTCGTATTGCATTAACAAGTAACGCAACGCTTCATGAAAATTTGAGTGCACAATAATTTATAGACTTCTTTTTCTCTTTCTCAAAGTATATTATTGCCTATTTTGCAAGTGACATGTGGTTGTTGTTGTTGTTGTTGGGTAGGATAAGAGGGAGAACAGTAGAATCTTGTCACCAATTGTGCAGCATATTTTTTCGCCTGCTCACTGAAAATATTATAATAACCTTGTTCTACAGCACATCAAGTAATTGTTTCAAAATTAATTAGAATAAGCCAACTACAATCAGATTTTGTTACTCAAATTGCAATAAACTAGAAGTTTTAACTTCTTGACTTGATAAATCGGTGGAAACAGAGATTCAAGTATTTCGATTCGAACATTAATTTATTTGGTTTATTGATCAAAGAAATGTTTTTCATCATCTAGAGTATTGACAGTGCTGTTGTACTTGTTTTCTTTTTTTTCCTGCATATTAAACGGTCGATACTTGATACTACTTGTATTAGCGTAGATAGATTGCGGAAGAAGTATTTTTGTACGAGAAAAATATATGAAAATGAATCATTACAATCCAATTGTTTGTAAAAAAAACCTCAATGTTACAGTATTTTCGTGCACAAAACATCGAGTGAAGAACAGAGCTGGGCAAGTCAAGTCAGACTTGAGATTACTTGATTTGAGAAAATTTTTTGTAACACAAGAGGAAACAATAGAAGATTTACCAGTCAGTACTCCAAAAAGAAAAGGTCTACTTTTTTATCTTGAAAATGATATCAACGAAAAAAGGTCATTGACACATTTTTCGAAAATCATCATTATAATAACGCTGAGCCAACTGGCGGTAAAAATTCTTTATGTTCCAGCAACGTCAGCACCTGCAGAGCGTGTTTTTTCACAGAGTGGTTTTTTTATACATCAGCACAGAGCTTCAATGTCAAAAATAACTTTACAGATGCTGACAACGTTAAAGTGTATCAATAATCTTCAATAAATATGTAAAAGGTTTTTCTTTTTCTTTTTCTTTTTCTATTTCTTTTTTATAATCAGATGTTATTTTGTGAAAAGGTATAAATAAAAACTATGCGAGCCATACGATCTGTGTAAATGAACACGAATCAATCGATGAAAATGATGCCTCTCAATTGGAAGCGGATCATTCAATTCGACATGGAAATCATTTTTAATATTCTGACTTGACTTGACTTGTGACTTGCCCAGCACTGGTGAAGAACATGTGGGTATCTTTTCTCAATTATCGATTTGCTTTTATCATTCTTTTAACAGAGAAATGTATTTGTTTCATCGTTCTGTAGATTGTAATAGAATTAACATGGCGGAGTTTACGTTTTTACCTATATCGAATGAACTACTTACCGATACTCAATATGGTGATGAAGAATTCGTTGAAGTACACTTGGATGAACGTTTTTACATCGGGGACAAAATGCAAGTACATAAAGTATGGAAAACGAACAACAATCAAATGATAGTTCAAAAAGATTACAAACTATTTTATGATCCTGACCAATGCATTAATTTTGTCACGTCGTATGAATGGCGTAAAATATTTCTTTCACTGACGGATAAATTCAGCTATATGTTACCTTTAATTCATGATCTACCGCAAATAGTTTATATTTACATTTATTCGTCAGCATCGGAGAAAGTGCCCTACTCTAGTAGTCGTTATCCGAAGTTGCGAGCCATTGTAAATGAAAGTTCAGCAGATGCAGATGGTCAACTATTAAAAGATATCCAAACATTTCGACAAGATTTGATGCCGATAAATGTTATTAATCCTGTTCCTTGAAAAACTAAACTTTTAATTCAAGAACCGTCGCAAATCGAAAGGTATTCCGTTGTTTGGATTCAAGACAACAGTAACATTGAAAAATTTGATACATCATCAATAACTGATGTCATCGATTGTTTGGAAGTATTTTTTAGCTTCGAGAAGTGCATGGATTATATCAAAACATCATCGGATGATACTCGGATATTTTTCATTTCATCATCTTCGGATACTGAAACAATATTAAAAGAAGTTTCGCCTTTATCGAAAGTAATTGCAATTTATCTATTTGATAATCTTAAACAAATCACAATAACTCCAAAAGAGTCAATAGCAAAAGTACACGACCCATATTCTGATTTGCAAAGCTTGTCAAATCAACTGTCGCAAGAATACAAACGTTACAAATCTGATTCGCAGATGTCAGTCAGTATTTTCTCTCGTGAAAAGAATGAAAAGACCGTTCGGGATTTGAATAAAGAGAATAGTCGATTTCTCTGGTTACAACTGTTAGTTGATATTCTGATTAAAATACCATACAATGATCAGACAAAAGATGAAATGCTTCACGAATGTAAAATAGCTTACAAGGATGATAAACCTGCGCAGAAAGCTATAGAGGAATTCGATAAAAATTACAAATCTTCTGAAGCTCTATTAGTTTATACACAGGACTCATTTCTATATCGTCTATTCAATCAAGCACTTCGAACCGAAAATATCGATTTTTTATTTATATTTCGATTTTTCTTAGCCGATATGTATAATCAATTACAACAATTACATTCAGAACAATTTTCTATTAATCCAAAATATACTGGGAAAACGTTTATTCTTTACCGCGGGCAAAATATGAAACTTTCAGAATTTAGTCATATCAAGGATAACGTTGGTGGCTTATTATCAGTGAATACATTTTTCTCAACAACCGAAGATTTCCAAATTGCAATGCTTTATTCTGGTTTTGATGACAAAGATCGACCACCTGAATTAATATCAGTTATATTTGAAATTGAGATTGATCTAATTCATCCTGTAACTAAAAAGCCATTTGCTTCGATCGCACATTTGAGTAAAATCCCCCACGAACGCGAAGTACTTTTCTCTGTTGGTTCGATTTTTCGCATTTTTAATGCTGAATATATAGGAACAAGCGAAGGATATTGGCATGTAAAAATGAAATTAGTAGACAATGACGATGATCTCAATGAACTACGAAATGAACTTGAAAGTCAATATTGTCATAACAGTCATATGTGCAACTTGGGAAGTGCTTTAATAGCAATGGGTGATTATAAAAGAGCGGAACGATATTTTCGTATGCTACTTGAATATTTATCTGAACGTCATTCATCGATTGGTCCCATATACGGATCTCTGGGTTTGATTTGTTCAAAGAAAGGAAATTATCAAGAGGCATTGGAATCTTATGAACAAGCATTGAAATATTTAACAAGAATTAAAATTAATGATGAACGAGAAAATATTAGCCAAATATATGCTCATATCGCCACGGCTTATCATGGTCTTGGCAAGCCCGATCTGGCATTGAAATATTTGTCTATGGCAACAGATACAGATTCATCACCAGATTCGCTTTCATATATATATAATCAAACTGCTATGACATACAGAGACCAAGGTGACTATTGTGCAGCACTGGAATACTTTCAAAAAACGCTCCATATTGAAGAAGAAATTTTAAAAAGGTCTAATTACCATCCACTGTTAGCCACTATGTATAATAATATCGGTGAAATATATATACGTTTAGGTGATGATGAAAATAGTTTTAAACATTTACAACGTGCATTGGATATCCGACTCAAAGGGACAGTTTCCACGCATACAGATCTTGCTGCTATTTATAATAATTTGGGACTAATTTATTCACGGAAAAATGAACTTAAAAAGGCATTAGAAATGTTTGAAAAGGCGCTAGAAATAGATACTCAAACATTCGACGGCAATCATGAATCATTGGCACTATCACATAACAATATTGCAACCATCTATCAGCAGGCTGCGAATTTATCGAAAGCTTTATATCATGCAGAAACAGGTTTAAGGATATTTCACCGCTCACAAGCCAGAGACAACGCTTCACTTCTTGTTCCGCATCAATGTAACCTGGCAAGTATTCAATATGAGTTAGGCAACAATAGCAAAGCATTAAATATGGCACAAAAAGCATTAAAAAATCAACTAGGATATTTACCTGAGAGTCACGAATCTATTTCAGAAACATATCATTTATTGTCAAAAATATGCATTCAAAAAGGTGATCTTCCAAATGCTTTAGAATATTTAGAAAAATCGGTCGACATTGCTCGAATTTCGATATTACCCAAAAATAAATTCAAATTTGAAGGTCTCGAATTAGAATTGGAACTGTTAAAGAAAAATGGTTTCAACAGTGGGAGAACACTGTCGCACATGCAATGTGCACCCGATCAACCCGATTTGCAAGATCGTTGTATACGACAAAGCATTGAAAAACTTGAATTGACTTCAACAGATAATATTCTGGAACGTATTAACTCACTGAATACTCTCATATCGGTCAACTCTAGACAAGGAAATTTTCAGATGGCAATGAAGTATTTTGAAGACGCTACTTTACTGTACGCTCAAAATCGATCATCTGATATGTTGCTTCAACGAAAAGTCGAAGAATCGATGGTAAGTATATTTTTTAGCGGAAGTCGAGTATATTATCGGCAAAATAATTGGACAATGTCTTTGGAAATATTGAAAAAATCACTCGATTTTGCTTTAAAACAAGAACAAAATTCTTTATTACCGGAAATTTATAATGCTATGGGATTGAGTTTTGCACATCAATTCGATAACTGCATGGCGATACACTATTTCGAATTGGCTGTGAATACTGCTAAAAAGACTTTGCCCGATGATCATCCAAATCTTCAACGTTATCGCTATCAATTGCAACAATTAAAACCTTAAACGCTATAATTGTAATGCTTGTAATAGATTGCAGAAATCGTTCGAATAAAGAAAGGCATAAACTTCAAATACAACCATCACGTATAGGTTGCGATAAAACAAATGAATTGTACTCGTGAGTCAGTCTGTATTAAAATGGACTTTTTCTGCAAAAACTAATTTCAATTGATAGTACATTTATTTGATCAGTTTATTCATCGTTTGTTTTGTTAAACGAGCGACCTCATCTGACGATAAATCGTAGGCCTCAGAGTCGAATCTAATCATCAATTCCAGTCTTGACAATAAACAAGAAAAAACAATTCAGTGCAGCAGGCGTAGTAGTACATTGGAAAAAAATTGTACGAGAAATAAATACTGCCCTTGTTAACTACCGTGAGTACACTTGTGACACATGCCGAATTCTCAATGTGGAAGAATTCTTTTTTCCTTTTCACCTATTGAAAACTATGTGATTGTGAAATAAATAAATAAATAAGAATCATTCTCTTTCGATCAACTAAACAGCATCAATGTCCAAAAGCAACCTATCCTCATTGCTTACTCTCTCGGTCGAACTTGTTCACGTTATTTTTGATTACCTCGATACAAGAACAATACTACTATCACTTGGCTATGTGTGTCCTCGACTACGAGCAATTACAAACACTTACGAGAGACTTATACTCAATTTTCGATCGATTTCTAAATCTGATTTTCATCATATGTGTCGCATTGTTCGTCCTGAAAATGTTATTTCACTTATTTTATCTAATGATGACGAAACGCCAGGTCAAATCGAACTATTTCTCTCTTTGTTTGACACCCGCCAATTCATTCGACTTCGTTCACTAACTGTTTTTGCAATCGAGGATGACAATCTAAACAGAATTCTGAATCATGCAATTCACAATTCTCTCATCTCACTATCAATTGAACGATCACATTCTTCAAATCATCCCAGCACTACCTTAAATATTCTGTCATCAGCTATGTCACGACCTACTTTGCGAAAATTTAAGTGTACAATTGATTGGTTGTTATCTGATAGTTTTATTTGGCCTAGAGAATCCAATATAAAACATCTGACAATTGATCGTTGTACGTACAAACAATTTTGTACTATTCTTCGTCATTTGTCACAGCTGCGAACTATCGTTCTGCGCAGTTTCAATCTAGACATTCATAATGAATATGAGTATCAATCGACGTCATATCCACAACTAATATCGTTATCAATGGGACGACTGTTCTTGTCAATGGACAAAATCGAGTCGTTTCTTTGTCTAACGCCTTCGCTTGTTCACTTAAGACTTGAAGGCTCTGCAGATGATGCCATATTCAATGGTTCCAGATGGGAAAAATTAATTCGAGCGAAATTACCGTCACTGAATCGATTCGATTTTTGCTTTCGTTCACAAAACCGTCGTGTGATTGAATTGAGTGCAATTCAATTTCGAACACCATTTTGGCTCAACGAAAAACATTGGCCTGCCAATTGCGTCTATGACGATATAATGGAAGAAGTTCTTCTATGTTCTACACCAGATCTTATAACCAGGCTTGAATATAATTTTAATGGTCCCGTTGTTATTTCCACTACAATTCAGAATATTTGCGTAAGTGTGAAAGTTGTAAAAAACACCATGAGAAAGAATTTTTCACAATTGTAATAAGCCAGCTAAACATGTATCTTTATCTAGAATGGACAATCTAGTCAATACTTTTTTCGTCGAATAGTCGAACTCGAACTTTCTCAATATCTACTGGATTCATTGCATTTTACTTCGAAATTAGTCGATTTTTCTCAAGTCATGGAACTTCGAATTCTACTTTCGGATCGCCAAAAATTCATTTCGAAAACACAAGAGCAATTGATCAATCTCTTAAAAGAAACAAATCATATTCGTTCGCTTAAAATATTTTTTGAACACGGCTTTATAATTGATTTTTTATTAATTGAGAACATTTGTTCGTTAGTACCGCATCATGTCAAACATTTGGATATCGAAGCAAAGACATTGGCTGACATTTATTTGATAATTGAACGATTGCAACACTTGTCGAGTATCACATTTCGAAGACTACCTTTTTCGTTACTTCCCGTAACTGAATGGAACACACAATTGAAACGAGATGTAGCATATAGATATAATCAAGATGCTCTACATATTTGGCTCGACAAATCACCTACGGAAGGAAATCGAACCGAAACTTTCGAGAAGGCAAGATGTTTGTGTGATACATTAAAGGTTTAAGTAGATACTTTGCGTTTTTTTCTCCATTAAATTTGAGAAAATAATGTCTGAATGTTTTTTTTTGTATTATTGAGCTGGAAATATCTGTTTTTTTATTTTTTTTGTTGATAAGCAATAAATATGATTTTTGTTTTAAGTACTATGTGAGTCGTTAGTGATACAGTCGCAATCAGAGCTCATTCATATTACGAATACGTAAAATGATTTTCCTACTTTGTGCTCATTTTCTCAATCAAACATTTCATTGGAACTATCAACTGTTGCTGAAAGTCAAGAACAATGTATTGTATTTTATTTTTCAATTGAAAAATGAATAACATTCTTATCATGAATATATGAGACGATCGTTCGATGTAAAATTTTCATCAATCACACTTTGACTCTCTCACTGCACCTGCCCACAAAATGTGGCTTTCGTGAAACTCAATCTAAAACGGGCGAAAACGTATATAGGGTAGAAATTCTCACATTTCTCCAGCCTTCCCATATCGTGTTTGATACTTTATTTCTACACGGATTGCGCTAATAGCTTTCTTTTTGTTTTTAGATGCACCAATATGTCAACATCCATTAAGTAGTGAGATACGTATGTATTTCTTACTAATCGAATCTTGTTTACTATTATTTTTTTAAATTATTTTCTTGATTTAAACGCATCATAATTTTTAAATAATTCGTAACAAACAAATGAAAGCGATGTCTGTGATAATAAGCAACACTTCACTACTATTATCTGTAAAATGTGTTTTAAATGTGATTTCATTGAACATGCTTATTATAAATATCAATGGCCTTCATTCGTTTTTCTACTTACTAGTGCAAAAACACACCACCGACCGCTACAATGACTGACTATTCTGAAATTATTAAATGCTCGAAACAATTGTACATTTTCTAAAACGGCACGATATAAATATTGGACATGCGAAAAAGAACATTTATGATGATTCTCGTTTTATTTGTAGAATAAAATAGATTTTCGTAAATGGCTATTACGGATAAATGAATGAGCCGATTAGGTAACTTGAATTTTTCGTACAAACAAACGTTCTGTTTGTAGGAAAAGCGAATGTTCGTGTCATAGTGAGAACAGCACCAGAGGGGCGTACAATATAAGAAGTGATCCTGAGCGGATTTTTACTGCTAGTAATTGAACTGTTTGAATATATCGCAGAGCAAACATAATAGGTGCCGGATGGTGGTAGTGAACCATCAATGGGCCAATAAACAGTATCCAATTCTTTGTAGTCTACACCGTAGCCTTCGAATAAACCCCCATCAAAATATGAAAGATCAGTTGAAGTAATATCGTACATTGTCTTGCCAGTTGGAGTTGTAACTACTAAATCTACTTCAATTGGTGGAGACCATGTCAAAGCGCATAACAGATGTCCTATATCCAAACAATAACCTTGGATACATGTCTGCTGTGAATTGCATGAAGGTGCGCATATAACAGCTACCGATATAAGAATTAATATCAATTCGTTGAAAAATAATTCCTAGCTGTGACCTACTTGTTAGTTTTGCCGTTGTCGTTGCCGTTGCCGTCGATGTTGTAGTTGTAACTTTTCTAGTAGTTTTCCTAGTGGTGGCTGTTCTGATGGCACTTGTGGTTGATACGCTTGTAGTCATTTTTTTTGAAGTTGTAGTTGTAGTTGTAGTTTTTGTGGTGGCCATCTCTGTAGTAGCGTTCCTAGTGGTGGTTGCTGTGATGACACTTGTGGTTGATACGCTTGCACTTATTTTTTCTGTAGTTGTAGTAGTAGTTTTTGTGGCGGTACTAGTGGTTGCAGTTACTGCTCTGATCGTTTCGGTGGAAGCACTCGGTGTGGACGCACTTGTGGTCATTGTTATGGTAGCTAGAAGTGTAAAAGATATATATTTGACTGCTTAAAGAGCACAGGTTTAAAATCTGTCATCTAAGCTGTCGTAATTGATCCATGGCACTACTACATTGATAATATGCTTGATTCAAATTATTATAGTTGTTCTTTACGGTCTTTTTTTTCCTTAGCTGTACTCGAATTCATGATGGATGCATTACATTAATTTTTTTTCTCTGCTCTTTGTTTCTTTTTATGACTTTTTAATAGGAGTTTCCTTATTCAGATCATTAAATTGAACACGTGTTGCATGCGATTCTAGTGTAGATATAATTGATGATAATCGAATTTTAGCTTCTATTGAAAAACTCTTGATTTCATCTATTCATGTGCCACTTTCTCAAATAATGGCATTCTTAGCTGCTTGTTCAGCTTACAAGGCATTATTATACATGAAAACATATTTTCCCAAATAGACACTACGATACTTGTGAGGTTTCAATTATGAAAATAAAATAATACTTGTTGTTGTTATTCTAGTTGATAATAACAAGGCTATAATACTTGCAGCACTGATTGACATGACCAAAATGAAGAAAATCAAAGGCAAAAGCGTGCACAAAGGTGTACATGTACAGCAACATCTCATATATTTGAATGCATAATTTTCAAAATATCTAATAAATAAAGAGTATAGAATAAGACATTGATCGTGACCTTTCTGTTTTCATACCTTCGACCATTGCTTTCAACCGATTTATTTTCATCTGGATCGTCGTTTACCAACTAATTTAAATTGAAAAATTCAATAGAAGAAAAAGACAAAGTAGAAGATTTCACTGTATTAGCATCGGTATTTTTTATTGAAGAGAAGCCGTCACTAACTGTATCCTACCAAGAAACAGAAAAACAAGATTTTTCTATTTAGATGCGCATGTAGAAGAAAATAAATATCGAAATTACTTCATAATGTTTCGTTGGATGAACTTCAATTTTTGCCGGTCGTTTATGATCATGTTCTACTTGACTGTTTATGTCTTTGATTGAATTCGCTGATTTATTATGGACATAATCGAATTTATTGTCTATTGGCTATAAAACAAAAAGTATTAAATAAATCAATGATTATTTCAATTCGGCCATATATTCAAGAAAACAGTTGTACAAGGGATTATATTATTTTCGACAAGATGAATCTATTCATGCTGCCAGCTGATGAGAGCATTTCTAAACTTCATACTGAACCACGCCATAGTCTCATAGAATAATAAAACCATCGTATTCCTTTTCAAGAATTTCTTAGTAGCATCAAAAGAAATTGAACGGCATAGACGGGAAAATTTGTAATGCCCCATAGAGTTCTAGAACAGTTTAAAGATTTCCTCAAAATTAAAATGACTAGAATATGCTTATGAATGTTCTAATTAATGCAGCTTTTGATTTACCACAGTAATCATATTACCAATCAACATGAAAAGCTTGAATTAATTAATTAATATTGGTGCTGATGAACTTATTGAGATCTATAATAGTTCATTGGAGTGTGCTGTATATTGTGAAGAATATGTACGACGGACTTATTTAGTAGTTAAACCAATGCTTAGAAAAATAGAAATGTTAAATTAGGAAAGCGAAAAAATGAATGCAAAAGCAGCAAGCGAAATGTAATAGTGCAAACAAATAATAGAGCGCTTGTAGAAACAAAAAATAAAACCTTTGTGCTCTAAATGCAAAAATAAATAAGCACGCGATTTTCTTCGAAATCAACTCCAGTCTACAAAACATATTTCACTTTGTGGATTTTGTATCCGCTTTATGAAACTAAAGAATATATGAGAGTTCCATATTTCAGCCACGTATTGGCTGTGCTAACAACAGGTCTTTTTTTAAAATTTGTCTATAGAAATTCCATTTTTAACTTGATTATTACTGATCTTATTAAACAATCGAATGGACGCAGATAACATGTTTCTTAATGTAATAAATGTAAAGCAAGGTAATAGATCCACGAAGAGTCCCTACTACTGTAAGAAGGGTGTGGGTTTGGCTAATAATGAAAACTAGAATCCACACTCACACCAACATTCATTCATTAGCCATTTGAAATTGTATTCCTAGTTTGATATGTAGTAGGATCTTTTTTCTCAAAACTTCATATGAAAATTACCGAGGGAATAAAATTCATATTCTAACGGGTGGACCAAAAAGAATTGCCCTGTTAGTATTTTTGAATTTTCTCGTCTTTCTTGAACACGATCGACGTGCTGTTTTTGCTGAACGATTCCGCGTTCAATTCTCTACAAAAAATGTATTGGCTATTTTACTTCAAAAGCCAAAGATACAAAATGTGATAGAAAATTGCGAGAAGTACCAAAATGTGGAAAAAATAAACGTGTATAAATTGAACAGCAGATTTTCCGGGTATTATCTACTGAAAGTTTGTAAGAAAGAAAAGTTATAGTAGCCACCTTGTACTCCTTAAAAGGCTCTATTGTTTACCAATGATTAAAAAATTTTGCATTTACAATTGAGGACGTAAGAATTTTATTATTTTTTGTCAATTTTTCAAAAAACGACGACTTTTTCATCAATAAAGTAAGCCTACCTATAAAACAAATGAAGCTTAGTTAAAGTGGATTTATTCGAGCACATTTTTTTAAATTTATATTGAAAACCAATGTTCTATCGTTATTTTTGGACATCTAAGATTTGAAAAAAATATTATTGTGTTCAGTCGCGCAAAAACAGATACAAATTGTTGTTATTTTTCACTTGATTGTAGTGAAACTAATGTTTGTGACAGATATTTAGATTAAAATGGCTTTTACTCTACAAGACGAGATAGAGCGCATTTGAAACTACATAAAATATACTGAAACACTCTTATGATGCTTATGAAAGCATTCGAAAAAATTTAGCTCGATGCGAGAAAATATCCGAAACATAAAATTATTTTTTCGTACATTTTGGTACTTCTCACAATTACCTATCGCATTTTGTATCTTTGGATTTGAAGTAAAACAGCCAATACATTTTTTGTAGAGAATTGAACGGGGAATCGTTTGGTAAAAACGACACGCCGATCGTGTTCAAGAAAGACGAGAAAATTCAAAAATACTAACAGGGCAATTCTTTTTGGCCCACCCCTTAATATCTCAATAACTGTTAACGAGAGTGATCACAATTGGAAATCGCCGATTTTATCTAGTATTTCCTGCATGATCTAACTGTTGTGTTGAATTTTAACAAGAACAATCTGTCTTTCAGACGATAGAATTTTTAAATCAATATTGTAATTCTGAGGTTAATGGAACATACAATATGCGATAGGCTTTCATCAGTTTTGAAAATTGTCGTGCAAATTGATTACACAATCCGATGAACGTTTTCTTCTTGATTACTGTCTCAAAACCGATCCATTCACTTTTTTGTTATCACGTTTTATTGAAACATCTCAACCAGTTTCAATTACCTCGATGTTTAACTTGATGCAATATATCTTGAGGGTGTGACCGAGAGTGTGGATATGGTTGCTATAATGGCAGCTATGTGTTAGTGAAAATAAAACCGAGCCACACTCTTCCCTCAAGGGTAGAACTTTTTATGGAGCCTCAACGATGTGTGCTTCCGTGAGAAACCTTTTTAAGGTTGGTATGCTTCTTCGTTTGCTTTTGAGCGTATGCTCTTATCTAGGACACGTACGATACAATGCAATACTTCCTAATATACCACAGGTGCCATTGTCCATCATTTGATTCAAAATAAAAACGGGAAATCATATGCTTTAAATTATATTCTCGACTAAAATTGAAATTGTATTTGAAGCGAAATTTAGAGAAGTACTAAGAATTATATAAAACATCAGCAGCAGCCTTTCAAAACGAAAAAGTTAACTTCACTGAATATTTTCTGAGAGAATCGAACAGCAAATAAATGATTGCATATTGAAGCTGAGATGGTTAAGAAATAAAAATCAGTTTCATATTTATTTTACAGCATAGATATCATTAAATACAAAAGATTACTGTAAGTATATAATAAAATATCAATATCGTAAAACGTCGATTAACTCTACGTTATTTTCTACTGCACCGGACTTTTTCATTCGTATCTTATCAAAAGTTTGCGTTGTAAAACGTTTTATTTTTGGCAAACATGAGCTGCTACGATCCATCGCTATCGCGATTCCACCAAAAAAAGACAGAAAAATAAATATTACAGGTAAACCAAGAAGTCCGAATGAAACACATATTTGAACCAATGGAGTTTTTATACTTGGCAATTCAAAAATGACTGAAGTAACTTGTTTTGTTGTATAGTAACACGTATAATTCTGACCAATCTGGTAGAAAAACAAAAGAAATCAGAATTGTGTAACTACTAAACAACATCAAACTATACTTGTGTCTGCTTGTGTGTATTTTTTTTGGCTATACTGCTGAATTTACTTCTGACTACTGTTTGATTGAAAATAGGATATGAGAATTCGAAATTTTCATCAAAACAAGTGTAATAGGTGCATGTATCTTCATCACATGATTGGCATTTATATTTAAACACTGTATAATTGAGTAGAAGACATGTTGTATGCGTATGTGCATTCCGAAAGCTCCGATTATTTGCATAATTAGAAGCTCCCATTGAACCGACCACGACACAAGGAATGAACATGATGCCTGCACAAACACCTGCTAAACGTAGAACAATCGAAAATAAATCACTAAACCGTGATTTCGCCATTTGTATTTTGTGTTTTTGAATATTAATCGAAATGTTTAATGGTAGACTTTCATGTTGTAAATGACGTCAGCATACGATAGTCGACTGAAAGGAATTCTTATCTGTTTCATCAGAGAAATGATTCATCTACGCCTACATTCCCGTGACTGAAAATACCATGCCATTCTCAATCATCGCCTCAGTCTAAGGATGGGTGGGTGTGGGCACTAGCGTGTATTGATAAGACAAAGAGTTCAACACTCACTCACAGTCAAACACCAGAGCCTATATATGAAAGGATTTTTTGAATAACACGAACGAAAATTCAAAAATAACTCATAAATTATTAGTATATGAATCAATTTTTCCTGTCAATCGAAACCCCACCAGTAAAATCTTCAGAGCCGGATCCGATGGACTCTAGTGGACGTGAGGATGTTTGAGAACACGTTATGCAACTACATCTGAGCAATCATAATGTCTATCGAACATCATTTGTTTTACTGCGGACTTGAATATAATACTGAGCATAAAATGTATTCCTATTGGTATTGGTAGATTTTATTTTTGGATACATTTATTCTAGTAGATGCCAGCTGTATGAAAATATGCGAGTAGCCTGTGATATGCATGTGCTTGCTGCATTAATCATTAAGTGAATGCTGTGTGCGAACAACGTAGTCTCAGAAATTGAAGCATATGTCCCACTATCTAAACTGATGGGACAGCAAGTGCTCAGCGGTTTACAAGATTTCATGATCGTATTTTTAATTCTGCCAAAGTTTTGTAGATGTTCTTTTTGATCGTTTTTTGCACAATATCCGGCATACTTTCTTTAGTGTGATGCTTCACGATGTGAGCGTCGCTAATCTTCCACTGAAAAATATGATCAAGTTAAACGCATGCTGAAAGTTTTTATTATATAAAGCGTGTGAATCAAATGTTGTTGTTTTAGGCGCTTGTCTATAGTGAAAATAACCTAACTATATCAATCATGAGACCGCTCATCAAAATATATTCTCTACTCAGTTATTTTATCAGAGAATCTTTGACTCTCTTTTCAAATATTTTATTTCTAATAAAAAAAGTTTACTATGAGAAAATAAAAATCGATCAGACGTTGGCGATTCGATATGTTCTGTTTTGTTTAATCAAGTTCTTCAATTGTTGGACCATTACCATTTGATTTCGATGTACTATGATCCGATGGCATATCGTTGTTATGAATTTTAGTCATAATTGGCGAACAAATCTTTTCGATTTCTCTCATTTTATGTTCAATTTCATCTTTTTCAGCCAATCGATTTAATTCTATCCATTCTAATGTCGATTCAATTGTTTGATTTATTTTTGTTTTATCATCCATTGAAAGTTTTGAGGAAATTTTATCATCCTGAATGCTTGATTTCATATTAAAACAATATGATTCAAGTGCATTTTTCGCTACTATACGTTCATGTTGTAATTCATCTTCTTGCTTATATTTTTCAGCATCGCTCAGCATACTTTGAATTTGTTCTTGTGATAATCGATTTTGATCATTTCGAATTTCGATTTTTTTCTCTCGACCAGTTGATTTTTCCACAGCAGACACATTTAGTATGCCATCAAATCCAATATCAAATGTCACTTCAATTTGTGGGACACCACGTGGTGCAGGTGGAATACCAGTCATTTCAAAATTTCCAAGTAAATGATTATCTTTAGTCATTTTACGTTCACCTTCAAAAACTTTTATATCAACACCAGGTTGATTATCTGAATAGGTTGTGAATGTTTGTGCTTGTCGTGATGGAATAGATGTACCACGTTTAATCACTGTTGCCATAACACCACCAGCTGTTTCAATACCCAATGAAAGTGGTGCAACATCAAGCAGTAGAACATCTTTAACTGCATCGGATTTATCACCTTTTAAAATAGCTGCTTGAACAGCTGCACCATAAGCTACAGCTTCATCGGGATTAACCGAATTATTTAGTTCTTTACCATGAAAAAAATCTTGAAGTATTTTTTTTACTTTTGGAATACGCGTTGAACCACCGACGAGTACTATTTCATTAATATTTGATTTATCCATTTTAGCATCACGCAATGCTTGTTCAACTGGTTCGAGTGTTGAACGAAATAGATCAGCACACAGTTCTTCAAAGCGAGCTCGTGTTATTGTTGCATAAAAATCATGACCTTCATGAAGTGAATCAATTTCAATTGTTGTTTGAGATAATGCTGATAATGTGCGTTTAGCTCGTTCACATGCCGTATGTAAACGTCGAATTGCACGTGCATTTTGTGACATATCTTTTTTAGTTGTTCTTTTAAATTCTTGTATAAAATGTGTAACCATACGATTATCAAAATCTTCTCCACCTAAGTGTGTATTACCAGCCGTTGATTTAACTTCAAAAACACCATTATCAATAATGAGTACAGATACATCAAATGTACCACCACCCAAATCAAATATAAGAACATTTTTTTCCCCTGATGCTTTTTTATCTAAACCATAAGCCATGGCTGCTGCTGTTGGTTCATTTATAATACGTAAGACATTGAGACCAGCAATGGTACCAGCATCTTTTGTTGCTTGCCGTTGTGCATCAGTGAAATAAGCTGGAACAGTAACAACAGCATCTATAACTTTTTCGCCAAGATAAGTTTCTGCAGTTTCTTTCATTTTCGTCAGTACCATTGATGAAATTTCTTCTGGTGTAAATAATTTTGTTTCATTTTTATAATGAACTTGAATTTTTGGTTTTCCACTATCATTAATTACTTTAAATGGCCAGTGTTTCATATCGGACTGTACAGTTGAATCGTCAAATTTACGACCAATTAGTCGTTTAGCATCAAAGATTGTATTGATTGGATTCATAGCCACTTGATTTTTAGCTGCACCACCAATTAAACGTTCAATATCCGTGAATGCAACATAGGAGGGTGTTGTTCGATCACCTTGATCATTAGCAATAATTTCAACCTTACCATGTTGAAATACACCAACACATGAATATGTTGTACCTAAATCAATACCAATAGCGCGAGACATGTTTGTTTGGTGACAAGGAAATATTTGGATTGTTTAATTATGTTGATCATGAGTTTTGAAGGTGGTTTATATAGCATTTTGATGAAAACTTTGTAATACAATCTAGAAGATTCGACAACTGATGAGAAGAATGTAGAAGACTTGACTAATGAAAATGGAAAAGGGAAATACACGATGAATGATGAGCTGATGTAAGATTTGCAGTTTTACGAAATTTTCGTCATGTATGTATCCTAGCCAAACCATACGATTTGTATTCGTCAATCAGGTACACGAATAGCGCATGCATTGAAGGCGACATCTGTCTGGAAGGGAAAAAAACTAGGGTGTGGGTGTGTTGGAATGTCATACACACCACACATCTTGCAGTATCCGGTGATCGGAACGATTGACCTGGACAAGTCGAAATATGTTGTAGTAGCTACAGATATTCGTTTAATTATTGTTTTGTGCCACTGTTATCGTAAATAGCCTTGTGAAGATACATTTTATCTCTCTTTTTCATCTTACCTTAACTCGATTCACACAGACCGAGAAACTTCATTTAAATAAATATTGTTATTTTCTTATTCTGTTCTTATAAGATATCATTTAATGCAGCAAGAAAATTTCAATCCCTATGCTTCAATAATGGTTTATTCTGGTCGTCCAAATCCACGTTGGCAGTTATCAACTGAAGAATGGCATCAGTTAAGTAAATTAATGGATACGTTACCGAAAATAACTGAAAATGGCGGAGGTCCTTATCAACTCGATAGTCCATTAGGCTATTCTGGTTTTCACGCACATTTTTCAATTATATCAAGCTATCCTGATATTTATTATGTGGCCAATAAATGTCAAGCTATTTTATCCAATCCTGCTGGATATATGATCTTCACTGATGAACAAAAACAGGTGGAAAATTGGTTTAAAGGTAGTGCTAAAAATCATGGTATTGGTATTACCATCACGGACATACAATATTGAAATACTTACATTTGAATAAGATTTGCAAATTTAATAAAAGAATATATGCAAAATAAAAGATCAGATTTTAGATGAGTAGCAGCAATAGGCAGATCATGTTTCACCTTTTTAATGCCGCAGAGATTACGCTAATAATATTTTAAAGTGATATCTACTTGCATTTCACTTAAATTTGATCGATTCATTTTCAAGAGATTATACATAAATACTACCATCATATTCACAAACGTGTTCTAGTGCGTCTATTCATTCACTATTGCGATTACCAAAACTAAACTATGGCCTTTCTTTTGTATACATGCTTCTTGTTACTGTTGGTGACGGTCGTTACTGTCCAAGACGAAGGTACTATAATTGAGAATTGAATAAATTTCACTCTATGAAACTTTGTTTTACATTTATAATAAAACACAGGACTTGTATGTGGTCAAAATGAAATCTTCAAAACTTGCGGTTCGCCTTGTATCAGCACGTGTACTTACAAGCCTGATATTTGTATAGCTATGTGTAGTACTGGATGCTTTTGTAAAGAAGGATATGTGCGAGAGTCCAATAAAACTGGCAGTTCATGTATAAAACAGGAGAGGGCTGGCAAAGATCCAGAAAATGTCCACTTTACTTAAAGTCCTGTGAAAAGTCCTTCACCCTCAACCTAAAGTCTCGCCATAGGACCTTGCTGGTGGCGGCACCTGTCCACGGGACTTTGGGTAGGAAAAGTGACATTTTCTCGGAACTTTGCCATTGCTGAAACAGGAAGATTGTGAAAATGTGAACGTATTGCCAACGTGTGCCGAAAATGAAGAGTTTTTGACATGCGGTTCAGCATGCCCACCGACATGTAACGATTGGTCTTATCCACTTCCAAAACAGCCTACCCCGTGCATCATGATGTGCAAGAGAGGTTGTTTCTGCAAGAATGGTCTTTACCGTTCAAAGGATGGCAAATGCGTCAAACCCGAAGAGTGTTGTGGCAAGAACGAGGTATTCACAAGCTGTGGTTCAGCTTGTGTTGAAACGTGCAACAACAAGCCTGATATGTGTACTGATCAATGTGTCGCTGGTTGCTTTTGTGGTCGTCCAAATCATGTGCGCTTAAATAACAACACTAATAGTTTATGCATTCCTCCTAATGAATGTCCAAAATGATGAACTGAATTCTTGTTTGGATTATTTGAAGTAAAATGAATATGAATATAAACAAATATCTATATGTGTGGGAGCAAAAAAAATATAGATACTCACAACCTTATTAATTAAAAGAAAAATAACGAATATCTATCATAAACAAATCAGAAAAATTCATTCATCATTCATTCAGTTCTAATTCAAAATCATCTCATGTTTTGCGAAGCGCTTTGTTGACAGAGGTTAGTGTTTTTTCTCTGAAACAAAATTGTCGCTAGGAACATTTTGAAGGCTTTATGGATGTGTGTGACTTAGTCCATATCAACACCTCCTCGTACACTCATGTCCCGATATTGTTGAAAATATACTAATGCAAACTTATGTAAGAATGAAAGATAATATAGAAAATGTATTTGGTTGCCTAACATTTATGTAAACACTTCACATATATAAGAGATTGCTAGGCGAGCGATACATGACTGAAAAACATTATGAAACGATTTCAACTGTTAACAATGACTGTGATGAAAGCGTAGACATGATTATAAAGTGTTTCCGCAAGCAAGATCATCTCTCATTGTCTGTCTTATTTGTATCAATGGAGTAAAATCGATGAGGTGTGGGTGCATGGCAATGCTGATAATCGACAGAATAATCACACTCACACTGCCACCTTCAAGACGTACTGGAGTAAGTATAAATCTCAATTATCTTATTTTTCTGAGTTTCCAAGAGAACAATTTTTATTTAGAGTATATAATGATGTGGAATATCGAATTTGCAATTTCTCAGAATTAAGTAGTACAAATAAAACTATGAAGCGAGGCATCATTGGCAGAAAAAGATAACACCGTAGCGTATTTTGTCAAAATTAATAAAAAGAGATGAAAACCTGTTGTTTTTCTGTAGAGTAAACTGTGTTTTTGTTCTAGCAAGTTGGTCATTGACAAAGATAGGCATCAAATTGCGTCAGAATAGGTGGACCACCGACAGTACTATAGACATTCAATCGTATTGCTTGCATCAGAACAGCTTCACCAAATAGGACGATACGTTTGTTTCCAATTGATTGCCCTTTAGCTGGAGGAATGGGTATCCAACAGCCTAAACAGTCTCCCCACATCATCAATCCATCAAGAGACCATTGACGAATACTAGCACCAGATGGACTTCTCAAGTTTTCACGAATAACAACACGGTCGGCTAAGTGCGTCGAGGGAAATCGCAAGATACATATGTTACCTGAGCAATTGAATTCGCTAGCTAATGGCGTTCCATAACAACCTCGAATATAATCACCAAATTCCTTATATCTACTGGCATGCTTTGGATCAACTAAGCCATCTCGACCGACTGCTAAGTCAAATACTAATTTACAATTACGTCCTACAGTTGTATGATATGTATCGACTAATTCCTGCAATGGTCGAATAGGAAAATCAGCACCACCATAAAACCATCGATCGCTAACTTGTAAAGTAGTGGGACATTCAGGTACTGAATAGCGGTTACCATTCGGATCTTCTTGGCCACTATCATTGACGGTTAACCATGTATCCTCATTAGCATAACCGAACTCATTACCAATATTGCGAATACTATTATTTGTTAGGCCAAATCCATTGAAAATCGATGCATGCGATTGATATTTTTGTACTAACATGGATATTCCAGCTTTTAATGATTGTGAATAGCCACCATCGAACCATATTTCTAGCAGCGGTCCATAATTCGACCATAATTCTTCTAATTGTTGTAGCACGATTGATTCATACGTTTCTTGAGTGATCGGCATTTGACCAGGAGCTAAGGGTCCAGGTTGGACACGAGCGTCTCGTACATTTAACCAATTGTTCCATATAGTGGAATAGTATACTCCAGTTTTTATTCCAGCTTGATTGCAAGAATCTACAAAATGATCAACGTAATCTGTATCTGATACAGGACTATATGTAACAGAGTAATTATAGCTTATTGTTTCATTTGTTGTTAATTGAAAATGGACATTGGTAGGCCATGTTGCAAAGCCACAGTTATGTTTAGCTACTAGAATAGCGTATTTCGCACCAGTGTCAACGAATGTCTGTACCCAATTATCAGTATCCACTGTATCGGGATAAAATAGATTGATATCAGGAACTAAGGATGGTACACGATTACAGCCATCGTATTCAACTGGTATATATGTTGCCATATTATAATGAATCAGAAAGCCAATATCTGATTGTTCTAGCCAAGCTAATTGATCAGGGGTTGGATGTGGATTAAGTTTAACATTTGTTGTCTCATATGATCGTACTTCTATGGATATCAACTCAAAAAATATTAGAATCCAAAAGATACTCATGATATATCTTGTGTGCGTCGTTTTGTATCAAGCGTTTTGTTAACAAAAGGACGATCTAAATCAGAAGTCAGAAAAACAGTAATGTCAAGTACTAATGCTTTGGTATAGCAAAAAATGGCCTACCTGTGTGTTACTTTCATAAAGCGATGAAGTAGATATCATGAAGATGTTTGTTTACTCTCACTTTCAAAACTCTTATCAGTAAACCATACATCAGAGGCGTGATAAGGTGTATGGCTGTGGATGCCCATGAAGGAGTATAGATATCAAAGATTTACCATCTCCAATCGTTAAAATTACTATAAGTGAAACATTTAGTCACCAAAGGAAAGATTTACAAAATAGTGACCGATAATGCCTCATCCATGATTAAAGCTTACAAAGTCGGCTTATCAATTGACGATTAAATTACTGAGAATAATAATGAAGTTCAATTAATGGCAAATGCGCACACGACATTGAATGCCTTTGATCGTAAGTATTTTATCTCTATCTGAACATATTCTAATTCAAAGTAGAATTTATTCATAGCAATGATATTCAATGCAATTTACAATCATAGAAAATATAGAACAAAATATTTTGAAAGATTTGACTTAAATGGTAGAAAAGTCAACCAATAGTATTTTTTCAAAGTTTCTTTCTATAATGCAAGACAAGGCGCAATTTCCTTAAAAGCATAGTTCATAGTTTTATTAAACTGATACTAGCATAGGGCTAAATATTAAAGATGATATTTATTCTACTATGACTTTTAGATAATTTAATTTCAATTTTTCGTCTGCGTTTAAAGCTACAAATTCTTTTTTTTAATTGACTTTTTCTAATTCATATAAAGGGGGTGTGGGTTGGGGTTAGAGTGTGAATTATCTATTGATTCACACGCACTCGCACACCACACACCCTAGGTATACGGCCGTTTACGACTCACGATGATCGACCTGGGCATCCACACTCACACCCTCAAGATTTACTTAATGTACAATATGTTGGAAAATCTATGTTGCGTGATTATTGTAAATTATTGCGTTTATATTTAACAGTTTCCGTTACAACGGCTACGGCTGAAAGATGCTTCAGTGTTATGAATAGAATAAAGACATATTTACGATCAACCATGACACAGCAACGCTTTAATCATGTCCTTATTCCTCATACTCATAAAGAAAAACTAGATAAGTTAGAATTGAACAACATTTGTTCTGATTTTATTGTAAAAAATCAGAGTAGAAAAGCATTTTTTGGATATCAACAGTAGTTTTTGTACTTGAACTTTTTTATTTGCGTTAGTCAAGATTTAAGATTTTTTATGCCTATGTTAATAATGAAATAAAATTTTGATAGTAGAATATTCAATTGTTCTGCAGGCATGCAAAATGGGTCAGTGCAGAGAATGTTTTCAATTAACATTGTCACAACGAAATTGAAATGTCCGTTTTCTCTATTACTGTCGACTTTCTATGGTAGTTTTTAAAAAGTATTTCAGTCATCAGTAAATTTCAATCGTTCTGCCGCCTATGTACCACGGCTATTCTGCAGCACGCCGCGTTATACACTAAAAACAATTTGCACGACACCGAACCCAAAAGGGCGTTTTTAACAGTAAAAGGTTTTATACGTAGTACAGAACCTAAAAGGGTTTCGATTTTGTTGCAATTCTCTGAACTCTTTTAGGTTTTGTAGATAGAACTACAAAAAATTTGACACAGTATTCTAAGTCTATGACGATTATTTTCAGGCAACCAAACAATTTACGAAATCTTCTGAAGGTTCCGTATTTTCTTTGAAAAGGGTTCGGTACACTAGAAAAAAATTAATATGATTACCAAACTCTTTTTTCAGTTCAAAACATCCTTTTGGGTTCGGTGTCGGACCAATTTTCTTTTCAGTGCACCCACACCCTCAATGTTCAAAGATACTTGCTCTCTTTCTACTTTTTTCTGAGTTTTGCTTTCCCACTGTGTGAGGATATTATCTAAAGTGTCAGCTATGAACCATTCTGAAAGAACTTCGTCTACTACTTTCTGATTATTTGTGTGGAACCCCCATTGATAAAACTGATGCATTGCTGTCTCTTTAGGATTGAAAGTTCGAGAGGGAAAAAAAGGATTTAGCATCTATTCGTAATTTTGAAAATGTGGTACTCATCTATCGGCTCATATTTTGATCAGTTTCATTATTCGGCGTGTTGTTAGATGCCTTCGACGTTGGTTGCGATGGAGAGAGTTGTGGCAGCATGGAGATGAACTATGTTTTCGTCGAGCCGTGTAGTCCGTTTTCAAATAATTTAATTGAGAGTTAAAACTGCTATAAATTTTTTGTAATTGATCCTGTCTATTTCTCAACCATGCAACATCATTTAACATCATCGGCCAGATAAATTCATCGATTAATCATGCAAATGTAGGTAGTAATTTCACTAGTATTTTATGATGTAGCTCAGCATCGAGAGCTGTTCGATTTACCTTCTCGCTAATGCAATCTATTTTTTCATCCATACGACGAGTATTCTCTTTCATATCCAAAATGTTTTGATTTATCGAGAGCAAAATTTTCTTTGTATCTTCAGTTTCATTTATCTTATTTGTTACTGTTGATTACACTGAAGTTATTTTCCATGGAGTAGTGAAAGACATTAGTGATGGCAGTGACGGGAATTCATTTTGTTTCAGCTGAAATTCCGTTAGTTGAACACGGTCTTGAGGCACTAAACGTTGTAGCTTGCCTGCTGACAATGCATTTTCAGCTTGTTCTTTTAGATTAGATCGATATTCAACTACTTTTTCACATTCACTAGATAACGAATGATGCTCTCCATCACACTGAGCACATCGGACTGTATTCGAACATACATGTGTTTGACCGTTTATAAGATTATCAAGACATATTCGACAACGTGAATATTCTCCGTTACATTTATCTCTCATACGACCTAAACACCAGCGACGAGTAAAATAAGTCATTCTATTACCAGTGAGGAATGGTGTAATGGTGCAAAATGTATTTCCAATCGATATCCGACCTAATTTTAAAGTTGAATTATATTCATCCGGATCTTTAATAACGAAACAAAAATCGTTTGTTCTTCTTTGGAAACGATACTGAATTTGTCTGATATTTTCGACTGATTGAAGATTTCGTTTAATTTCTTCCTTGGCAAACTCGTCATGGTACTGAAGAGGTACATATCGAACCACAAGCACAAAGGAATCGGGAGTAAATTTTGGCTCACTCACGGTGATGTTGATATTATTGACTTGTGACGACCATTTATCCGTATTTATTAAAGTTGCATACGCCTCTTTGTTGCTTACTCCTAATTTTAATTTGTTATCTGCATCCCCGACTAGTGAGAACGATATTGCGATTCCTTGCTGTTTGAAATAACCTTCAATTACACGTGCTGCTGATATATCCGATGGTCTATTCTTCAGGTTTTCTGCTTGTTCGTATTCAATAAAAAGGCATGGAAGATTGCTTGAAACAGCACGTTTTAACTGCTCAAAATGAATTCGATGTTGTTGTTGTACTGATGCTTGTTATCGAGGCTGGTCCAATTGAATATTATTGTTCATTTGGTGTACAGGGCTTGGAACCTTCGAAAACTTCATTTCACGAGTCTTTTTTTGTTTGCCGTTCGATAATACCCGTTGTTGTTTTGATATCTGTGCATCATCATTATCACTTGAGTCTAAATTTCGTTTATGCGTTTAAGGAATTGATGATTGAGTTGGAATATTCAGACGGTGAGGATGGGTATGGTGAGTAAGATGTTCATGAACACCAAACGCGATATTTTGATTTTGACGAATGAAAGCGA
Source organism: Rotaria socialis (assembly GCA_905331475.1). NCBI lineage: Eukaryota > Metazoa > Rotifera > Eurotatoria > Philodinida > Philodinidae > Rotaria > Rotaria socialis. The sequence goes on from CAJNYU010000232.1 coordinate 30,077, forward strand.
TCATTTCTTCCAGATTATAGGCATCTGATGTACCAAAAGCATCAGCAGTTGTTTGTTGATTCTTTTTTGACATTTTGTTCAAAGATAAATTTGGCTTAAGATTTGATGATGAATCTTTCTTATCGTAACGATAATTACCGTCAATTTCTCTCATCATTCAATAAGAAGAGGAGGAGGAGGAGGAGGATGTCAGAGGAGAATGCAAGCAAGCATTCGTGCGTCTACTCTTGAGAGAGGAAAGGATGAAAGTGGAGTGGAGAATATATAGCAACGATAGAAGAGAATAAAAAACTGACCATTCGTGTGCAAGTCAATTTTTATTGAGAGAACGCAGGTCGAAAATTACTGGTCATTTCTCGGCGGAAAACACCGAGAATCAATGAAATATGGAGGTAGCATTCCATTCGAAATAATGCTGCACTCTCCCCAGTAGATTCCAGTCAACTGCTGTTCTTTTCGTCAAGAACGGGTCGGAAATCTTCCTAAAAATTTTCGCACAGCATACTGCTTTTAAGTTCCATAGATCTCTGGTCTTTTTCTGCGCGAAACGATGATTTTCCCCACAAGTTCTTGTAATACCAAGGACGTTTTAGCGGTTTTTCATGAAGATAAATATATAATTATATGTAGCCACATAAACATTATGACTTTCATTTGGTATTGTTTTATCTTTTCTTCGTAATAAATAGCTGAATCAAAATGAAAAGTTCTACTCCTATCATCCAAACGGATACTATTATATGTTGGATGTAATTTATGTTTAATTGAATGAACTAACTTAAGCTCTTTTCGGCTACGACATATATGTCTTGATGAAATAATACATTTTTATATCTATCATTAAACATCGTTTCAGGATTATTAGAAAAGCTTTTGATTTCTAATGTGTTTTTCTGGTATACGATACCAATGATGCAGATCAGGTATAAGCTTGTCAATAATTCTATGCAATTATTCTTCAACGTGTCTTTCATTTTTGTTCTTATGATAAAGAACACTTTGAATACCCATGCCGCACATTTTTTGTCACTACCGCCGGTATACCGCGGTACTCATACTAACCGGCAGTAGCGCTTGTAAGCTCCAGTCTCAGCTAAAAAGGCTTTCAGAAACCGTTTTTTGTAAAATTCCTATTTATTTCGGAAAACGAATTCGAACTAATCAAAAACAAAGCTATTTTAGAATATATTTTGCGAATTATTATTTTTACAGCGACATTTTTAATGAAATATTTATCGCATCAATGGGACTGATTTGAGATCTTTGGCTACTACAGGCGGCTTAGGCACATCGGCATATCGCCGTTTTTTTCGGTTTGAAACACATGGGTAAGTCCTATATAATTTGGACCTCCTATTTAGCACAGTAAAGAGAAGAAACATGCATTTACGTATGTATAAACAAAAATTGTTAGAAAATAATCGAGTGTGATCTGAACATCACAAAAGTGTTAACACTTTATCAGTGAAAATATTTTATGACGTGTTTCAACAATAGCTTCTGGATGCATACTAATGCTTTTGTTCACACACATGATGACGATAATGATGTGAAAAAGTTAATTTCATAAGAAATGTTGCTTCTTTATAAAGAAAAAATGTCACTTAAAATTTGATCAGTAAGACAATTAACATAATGCTTGAGACAGGTACCAAAATTCTTACTTTGATCCGCATGATTATACATAAATCATAGCTGAAAAAAATTCTTTTTGCTTTAAATTCTCATTTTAATCAATAATTTTCTTAGCTTTCTAAATTCGAAACCAATGCAGAGAAAACTGCCGTACCTTTTATTCGAGGATGTCTATACATTGCTGTATTCATTGAACCTATTGTAAATGAAGAAAAAAAACGACGAGTTTCAATTAGATCAGTAGCCTAGTCCCGAAGGACCGGTTATTAAGCTTTCGTCTCATAATATGAATTGGCTCCTGATCGCGGCTCATCGTTCTCTTTTGGTCGAAAACAGGTATATAAACTGTAACCATACAGCGATGACGCAATCACAGCAGACACATTGCTCTCGGATTGTGCAACATAGGTCTTGAAAATTCACAAATTAATTCGTGCCGGTAAACACCATTCCCCGGCTCCAATTCTTTCATCATCGCAACAGAAAAGATGTCGCATTCTGAGAGTTGATGAAAGAGACTAATCTTTATAGGCTTTAATCAACAGGATTGCTTTATCTCTCGGAAAAAGCTTGAGGATGCGAGTGTGGGTGTAGGGGTACATAAGTGTTTTTATGTCGCACATATCGGAAAGTTAAACTAAAACTAAATATATTCCTAGATATATCTGGTAGTTCTTCTTTTTCTTTTCTCCATTTATATTCAACCTCGAATTAGACAGCTACTCAAGTGTTTCCCATATATTTCTTTCTTACACAAATCGACAGCTCCATCTTTTTTGACGAACTATGTAGCTTCACATGGTCAAATTGAAAACCAATACGCACTGCTCTTATTATCACAGCTCCTAACCGTCGAGAATTAACTTCTACTTTCATTTCTTGTTTTATTTTTATTTTTGTGTAAATTGTTATTATTAGGCTGTCAGCACCCTTGAGGCGAATTAGCCTTCCAAATAAATATTAGCATTTAAAAAAATATGTTAAGTGATTAACTCGTTAACATAAAGTATTAACAAATGAAATGAGGCGCATTATTGAAGCTTTTTCACAAGAAAATGATGATGATTTTGATGTTGAAACTGGTTGTACAACATTTAAACAATATCATAAATTGGGTGGATGTGAGTGTAGAGTCCAACACAGACCCACAGCCTAGTATTTGTTTTGCCAAAAAATTCTCATTCATTTTACAAAACATTTCTGGATTCAACATTTGTTTTAAACTCACAATTTTCATCTTATTGTGAATCTTTTCTGCAAGAACATAACAAGAAAAATATTTTTCGCGAAGAATAAACTTAATTCAAATTCAAATTCAAGGAGATAATATGATGAAGTCAGAAAAAAATCTAGCTGCGACAAAGTGTTCAACCAAGCTTTGCAACAAATAAATATCATATACTCACTGGCCGATAATGATTAATTTGTTAGAACATAGTCGCCGTAGCTTCATATTAAAATTTTATTGCGATAAATTGGAAGTCAAAATGTGAACTATGTTAAACAACAGAGATTACCAAGATACGTTTTCTATCATTTTTTCGGCATGCCTGCAAGGTACTCAATTATTTGAGCACATGAATGTAACATATTGTTTTGCATTTATATCCATAAAAGTTTATTCTCCTGCTTGATACCCATTCGAGTAGAAATGATATGGTGCTAGTAATATTGCCAGAATCTGTAGTAATGAAATAAATATATGCTCGAAGACACTTCAATTGATACGATTGCAGCACAAAAATTTGTAATTTATTTTTCGCTGGGAAATGCCGACGCTCTTGATACTCTTAAGTAGATTGGGTTATGTAAATAATTGAATAAAAAGTGAAGTGTTTTATAGCTTGTATATAAAAGAGTAATATTGTTTTTGTAGTCTATCATATTCTATCATAGTATGCAACTCACATGTATGTCACTTGTACTTTTACTTATCAATTTTCAGCGTATCCAAGGTAGAATAATTGCTTAATATCTCACCCTCTATCGGATTAGTGTTCTCAATGCTCTAGGAGAAATGACTAATTCTTGGAATAGCTGCTTCAAACCATTATGCGGAAGTAGTATTAGTGACGGTCAAGCCTGTTACAAAGCGAAAACATCGAATGAAACATATATGTGTGTACCAACTGCAGAATGCGATGATTTTGACACCTGTGACAAAGAACAAATGTGTTCCACGTCGAAATCACTCTGTATTATAGATAGTTGTTGTGGAAAGTCTCTCTGCGTGCCGCGCTTATGGGTAGAAATATGCAGAATGAAGAATCCAGCTGATGCCGATGAAGGTAATTATAAAGCTGCCTAGAGCAATATAAGCGCCGGTTGTGGCGATATCGGTAAGCTCTATCATGCATAAAAAGGTATTGGCTCGATGCAAAATAACCTAAAAATGAGTGAATTTTACACCACGCTTTGATTGAGTATGGATATAATATTTTCGAGCCCATGAAACGCTCTATGAGTTGAATCGTAGTCGAAAGACTATTTACCTTGAAGGCAGTATGAAGATAGCTTTTCGTTTTCGTTTACCTTGAGCGCTTTAGAGGTCGTCGTTGAATTTGTTCTCAATTATAATATATTTGGTTAAGAAAATCAAACGGATCTCAATTAAAATACCAACAACAGAGTACGAGATTAGTCTTCATTTAATTCAATAAAGTTGTTTACGAACACAGAAGCTAGATCTCTATGAGCTATTTTGATTGACCAGTTATTTTTAGCCCTATGAGAAAGAGTACTGCAGAAAACATGGGCAAATGTTTATGAGTAATCATTCTGTTCAACAATATTCTTGTGTTAGCTGCATACAGTTTCATAATTGTATTTTACACCAGCTCTCGTTAAATGATTTTCGAAAAGTTTAAGTCTCAACCATCAAAACCAACAGAGGAAACCATATAAATAGAAGCAGTATCATTCTTTACCGAACACTCGTTAAAAACGATAATCCATACACCATTGTGCGATACAGAGTTGAAAATTTTCATTCTACTTTAACCAAATACACTAAAACTACTGCTACCGGTAACATAGTATTTGACATCTTTGTTGATTAGAAGATCGTGTACAACTATAGTCTATCTTAATAATCTATCCCCAAAGTAATGCTTCATAAATTCTCTATATACGAATCTTCATCGACTGTTTTTCTTATGATTATCATCATCAGGAAGTTATTATTTCTAAAGAGAAATTTTGCCTAGTACTGAACTAGAGTGACAACTTCTTATCTCATTGGTTGAAACAATGTACATATTAAAACATGTTTAATAGAACTGTGCATGGATCACTGTAAATAATTCATCCTTTTTCTTCTAGCCTTTTGGACCTACATCAACAGAGTGGTCTATATTCAATCGGTTAATCATCCTGATCGATATCTAGCCTTGAGTGGTTCAGAAGGGGGCGTCAATCTCCTGCCTCTTTCTTCCGATACAATTGTTTTCGTAATGCGACCATGCGTCTGAAAGCCAATGCAGACCGCATACCCTAACTTTGCTTGTGTTACTTTCCAATCTTATGATGGAAAGCCAATCAAAACTCTTCAGCACGGTAATTTCCGCGTCTTTATGAAATCTCTGTTCAATTCTAATGGGAAGGAAAATGAAGGTGATCTGGCCAATTCATCATTCATGCTTGTCGGCGGTGCGAAAAGGTTTCGACTAATGGCAGTAGCCTCGGCGCAATTGAGCTCTCTGTTTTGGTTTCAGTGTTCTACTCCAAGCTACGAAATTTACATACGCTCGGAGAACAGTGGGACAGACTGTCAACATTTTAGATTTGTACTCCGATAAAACGCTGAGTGTTCAAGCGATGACACATTGATGTATCGTACTATCACATTTGCTAAAGTCATATCTGACTACTTGACATTGGAAAGATTGCTGTTGGTTGTCACCGCTATTTTAGATCACCAGAAACAATTACCGTTTGTTGTAAACAAAAAAGAAAGATATCGGAAATGCGATCGAATCTAATTTACTTTTAAAACAGAATTTTCATTCAAGTGAATCTTTTTTTCAATATCCGTCTTCCCATTCTTGCTAGAATAGATGGATGTAAGAAGAGAAAATACCCACATCCATTTTGATTACAATCACACGGAACATGAACCTATCAAAAAATGACTAAATGAGCATATGATTGTTTATTTTTCTTGTTGTAATGTTGATCTTGCTACCATTGTGGCAAAGTTTGATGGGCAAAACTAGCTGAAAGACATACGATCGTCAGTTAGTTCAGGGCATGAGTGTGGGTTAAACGAAAAAGAGGGATACACAAATCTACACCCTTGACTCAAATCATCAACAAAACACGAGAGTATTGGAATGAAAGAAGAAAGTGCAATTTTTTCTAAGCAGAATTTTTTTTTACAGAAGAACAAATCGAATTTAAAGCGAAGATTATTTCAAATTAAAAGATTTCTTTTCAGTTGAAATTCTTCCACTTTCACACCCCAACCAAATCATAAATTCTATCGAAAATAGCATCCTATACTTCAAAACGAGAAAAAAACGATGGTGTGGTTATCGGCGTATAGCAAATCCTTATTGAAACAGTCCTCATAGCTTTTGTCCGAATTGACTGCAAAAAGATCAGTAATCTAGAATGCTGCTTTGCTGAGCGGACAGGAAAAATTCATTTTTCAATCTACATTTTGTTGTTTCTTTTGGCCAGTCTTTTTAATAATCAATCACGTTATTTGGTGTAGTTGATGTATCACACTTTTAGATAATAATGTTCTCATAATTCACATTATAAGACCAACTCAGTACTGTTCAAGAACAATAGTTATCAAGTGCAATGCCTACATGAACTATTCTAAGTAAGAAACAAACTGGCGATAATCGTAAATAGCAGACTGTATGGGTATTCTGCACTGGCTACTACATAAAATCATTTGAACTCGAAGAATTACAGTATCCAGAGTTTGATGCCTTCATGAATCCAATCCAATCAAATAAATTACCTAGACATCTTTCAAAATCACCAAATTACGCTGGTGATGGCTCTGACTACTGTTTGGAAAATAGAGAAAGCGAAACCGGTAATTGCTTAGAATTTCGAAATTATGCATCGGAGGAGATTGAGCTAAAAGAATATGATCCCGAGTATATTTTCTTATTTAGAGCGGTCTACATATACAAAAGAACGGACTCACCGACCAGCCACTGTTGTTAAAAATGGAACACATAGGTAGCATTAGTGTTGAAGGAATGTATGCAAAACCGATCATTGATATGTTAATGATTCAAGGCAATCTTAGATATGGCCATGGCGCTACAACCTTTCATGAAACTTTTAACTGCGGTTGTGAAGTTGAAAACAATTTCATTACATTTCGTGATTATTTGCGTACTCATTCTGATATTCATGATACATATAATGAATACGAGAAAAGTTTAATTACCAATAATTACCATCTGATAATCAAAGAGTATGAAAGTAGACAGGACCCGTTTTTTAATGGTTTACTCAACAAAACTGTGGAGTAGTAAAAACAAAACAACAACAATAATAATATTGGTGATGTTGATAATAGAAATAAACAATGATCGCTTTGCATGGCATTAGAAAACGAAAAAAACACGATAGATGGATACTTGCTGTTACCAAACCGGATTTAAAAAAAACAGATATCACCCGGGAAGATTTTATTGTACGTAATATAACTTTGTCAAAGGATGGTGGGGATGTTGCTTTCAAAGTCGATATTTAAATGGATGTGTCAAGCTAAGATTACTAGAAAACGGCGATGGTAAAATGTTAGTGAATCCTATTTTTTTAGCTGCTTACAACTATTTATTTTTCTCTTTCCAGTGTTGCTGAGTGAATGTGAGAAATGAGACATCAATAGTGTTTGTCGATGGGTAAAATCCTTGTAAGATATTAATCAGGATTATTCAGAAAATTTTCGTAAACAAGTTGTCAATGGTCGCTTATTGTTAATATTAATATACGATACAGTTTTACAAGGTTTAGGTGTATCAACACTTTTACACCGGGAAATATTTTGAAGCCTATTGATGAATTGAAACAATCACCACAGAATTATAGCGACATGGATTTGCTACCATGTGATCCAGATTCAAAAATAAATATACATCACTGTTAAGATCTATAGGAGTTATACTCAATGAAAAATATTCACCGCACAGTCATGATTATATTGGATAATTGGTCTGAAAATTGATCGTGAGTTATGGATGTTCTGAACTGCATTGCTCACACTCACACCACAAGATTTGTAGTACTTTTGATGACGCGTTGTTGTCTATCAATAAAAAAAACATTTACTGCAGACATTCACGACAATCAACATAAAGCGTTTTTATTACACGTACATACAACAGAGATACAATTGCACTGGATTTCTCTAATTTAATAGTTTTAGTTTGTTTGATCATCTAAGTTCTGTTCGAAGATAGAAATATCGTACTAATGAGTGAACCCCCGTTGGCACAACTTGTCGTCGTCCTCGTCCTCGTGAGTCGAGTTTTTTACTTTGTTCTATAGTTCAGGTAAGGAACCGATACATACTATGAATAATAACAAAATGAGCGCATATGCGTAGTAGAAGAGTATTGACAGTATATCATGGCCCCAGGAAGGATCACCACGTAGGCGAACAAGATATATAACTGAAAATGGGAAATCAAAACATAAATATAAAAGAGATATAGAGACAATATGCATGGTTAATTTTCGCTGTTTTCACTATTCTACGATTCGATGGAATCGATATTTTTGCCACACGACACGTACAAGTAATCTGATATTGACGGTAGCAATCAGAAACGTAGGTGCTATAGAAAAACCAATTCGTTCAATCATAGCAAAAGATGCTATTGACTCATAGCATCCGGCCATGCCACATAGATCTGCTGTGTAATCAAACGAATTCTGGCAGGGAGGTGCAAAAATTGCGACACCGTAGAAGATCATCATAAATGCTATGATCGTGAGTATTGAAAGGTAGTGCGCAAGTAGACGATTTCGCTGTGTGACTATTATCCATGAGCGGATATAAAAATGCGTCGTTCTAACGACGTCCACAGGATTACGATAATATCGATAAAAAAGAAGGCATAGTCAATAAACCACCATACGAGACACCGCTGGAGTAGCCGGACGTACAGTACCGGTGCTAAAAAATTGCAAATGCAACGGAATAGTAGTCAATTGGTAGATGAAATTGAACAAAAGTATAAGTATTGTAGTATGTTGAATTGTCTGTCGTAAGCGTCTTTCTGATAATAAGTGGTAAATTGCAAAAACAGAACTGAGAATAGCAAGTACATCAAATAGGAGAAAGAGCCAGAAGTATAATGGTTGTCCGAGCTTCATTTTCTTATCTAATGAATTTGAATAGAATATATTGTTCATAGAAAAAAAGACATCTGCACTATGCTTGTGCTGGAATGCTCGCCTCTGCGTTTTTACTCTTATTAAAAATGATAATGTAATGAGACTGAATTATGATGCATAATTATCAAAACAAAAAAGCTGGAAATAAGTTCGAAAGAAATTTTTCGTTTGATTTAAAGTTGACTAATATTAATTTGTTTCAAAAAAGGATTTCAAAAAGTTATTTTGACTTAACTAAGTTTACTGCAATTTCTAGATCGCGTTAGTTTTTTATGATAAAAAGTTTCTGAAGTTTAAATAATTGCTGCAATTTGTAGAAGACGGAATCTTTTAGAACTGAAGAGAGAGTTCTTGTAAAGAAAATTAGTTCATTTTCTTAGTGACATGTTTTTTTTTAATATAGAGTTCATTGCTTTAAATGATTCGATTGGATGCGTAGAACATATAGCTTATTAATGACGAATATGTATTATCAACACATAGCTCAGTTGATTTCTAGAAATATGTGGATATGAAGATCAATAATAATCTAATTCCCTCATCAATAGTGCATATATAGTATTACAAATACGAGCAACGGCAAAAAAAAATGGATAAAAATAAAGGAAGTTGCGTCACAGGTAAGATGAGTATTTTCTAGTTCTATTTCTACTGTTTCTTTCTTGACGAATTTTTAGTCATAATAAAGGAGAAAAGATCGTCAAAATGACAAAAAAACGGTTGATATAAAAAATATTCGAATGAAAGTGTAAATAGATCTTGACTATACCTTAAAGATTGCATGATGAACCTCAGAGAAATAGGTCATGATATTGATAGCAGCATTTTTCTCTACTGAATCTCATAAATGAACACAATAGTTTAGCGCGCTCTATATACTACAGCTTATTCAATACAAATAATGAAATTCAATATTTAGTGAACTCGACAAACTGCAGATAGTCACTAGCAAAACTGAAGATATCAATTTTATTAAAATTGTTCTCAATTAGTGTTTAATAAACAAAAAAAACGACAATTTGAGGCTTGAAATGTTTTTCGAATTGAAGTTTCAAACTAAGAAAAAGATTTTAATTTTCGATTTTATGTGCGCAAATGAGAAGATACGCGCTTTGACAGTTATGTCTTGCTGATGTTTTGGTTGATGATTCTTGTTCGATATTGTTCAACTTCACCAACTTGTTCGTGTCCATAACGTAGAAAAATGAATGATTTTTTCATTTTCCATATGTCCATAAAATGTATTATGAAATCGCGTATTCTATTTCGATTCTCAGTGATCAAGTGAGGATCTAACAGAAATCATTAATTAATTAATTTAATCAATAATAAGTTTCGCATAATAAAATGATTAATATGAATAGATATATCAAAATTAAATATAATAGTCCTTTATAATCAGTGAATTCAGGACATTCACATTCACCGATCATACTATGCTAAATCATATCATATTGGGTTAATCTAATAATAATTAATCACTCCATTTAATTAGACATATTTTTTAAACGAATTTTTCGACAAACCACCCTCGGGAACATACGCTAGTTCGATTACTAAAATTATCATATAAATAGCTTCTTTTAAAATTTGAGCCACTTGATTATTGAGAAAGAAAGATGCTTGTCACGAGTCTCAATTCGATAGAGGCTCTGTATAACATAAATTATAAAAGAATTTCCATGAATTCTAATAAATTTCTTATTGGTTAATGAAAATGTTCTTGTTTCACCAGCGTCGCCAAATGTTAGCGCTCTCGCTCACGAAGAGTGACGAACACTTTAAACGTGTGTATTTTATTATCTCTCTGTTTCTTCTTTTAGAAAACACATGTTTATATACGCACACGAAAACAGAGACAAGAACATAGAGAAACGGAGAGAGAAAGGAAAAAACAAAAGAAAAGAGAATAAATACAATCGAGATATACGTTACAGTAGAACTCACTGTGGCACAACTGTATACAACTAGGAATGTAAAAATAAGATAAGATTCTCTTGGAAAAGAAGAATCGTTTTGAATCTCAAGAATTCTAAAAGTTTTAGAAAACAATTTCGCGTACACTGAATACGATTTCTGTTATAGCTACCGATTAACTCCTAAACATGTAAATTATACAATGGCAACGTGAAAACGAGAAAGATAGAATTTTAATACTAGTTCGGTTTTCCACTATGTTTAATGGGTTTCCGAGATATGTTCGAAAACCAAGCTAGTATTCTGGCATACGCTTTCAACGTTTCCGATCCCCAGAAACCCAAAAGGTTCCTGACGACACGCTTTAAGTTTCCAAAAATTGTTTGATGGTTTCTGAGAAAACTGTTAAAGGTTTCCTATCCGAATTCTCGAAAATCGAACCGTTTCAGGGGACTCGAAAACCTACAAGGTGACTTCAATAACTCAGCTTAGAGCCGAAAACTTTTCCTGATACGTTTGTGAGTTTCCAAAAGGGTTTGAGAATAGATTTCGGTTTCTGGGGAAACGCTTTTTACTTAGAGTGCATGCACTGTAAAAAAAATAGGTTTTCCACCGAACCAAAAAAGGATCTGAGCGCGGGCACACGGTCAGATCCTTTTTAGGTTTCGTAGAAAAAAGGTTCCGTATGGAACTTCTTCTTGATAAATGGANGAACTTATGCGGAACTTTTAAATGCTGTTCAGAACTCCCAATGGTTTTGTATGACGAATACGAAACTAGCAAAAGTTCGGTTCACACTTAACGAAACTTCTAGATGGTTTCGTAGTGAAACTTCAAAACCCTTTACAACTTTTGGAACTTATAAAGGTTCTGTATGAAAGTTCCGAAACTATTTTCATGCCACCGAACTTAAAATCGTTTCGTAAAATAGTACCAAACCTTCAAAGTTCGGTAAAACACTTATTTTTTTTACAGTGTGGGCTATTGTTTTTATCACTGAATGATTCTAGTGACATGAGCATTATTTTATTTCTTTAGCAGGAGTGATATACATTCTAATTGTACATATTTATATTTCCTATATTTGATTATCCAAGTATTGTACCAGAATTTGGCCATCATATAGTTTTTTGATAGTATTGTTCTTTCTTAAGTATGTATGATGGATGTTGTAAACCAGTCGGAAGATAATATTCATGATGAGTATACTGGAATCGAAGTTGCGCGAGAAGTTGACAAGAAGCAACATTGCTTGGATGATGCCCCGCAAAAATTTTACTCACATTTAAATTAGAAAAAGCATATGATATTGCGGTATCCGCAGCTTCCGAAGCAAATCCTTGCCTCCAAAATTTTCGCAGAATATGGAAACCAATTTCAATTGTATTCTTCTCTTTACCATATGGGCGAAAACCACAACATCCAACGTGTTCTCCAGTTTCCAAAAGAAATATCGGCCAATATTGAATATCGTACATTTTCATATTTTCGATTTCATATGAAAGACGTTCTCGTATTTTTTCAATGGTAAATGGACCACCGATGAGTTCGGTAACAGTAATATCACCCCAGAGATTTAAAGCTAATTGAAAGTCATTCTCTGTCCATAAGCGGAAACCTATACGTTTACAGTGCAAAAAATATTTGCAATTATCTAACGGTTGTCTTGAATCCATTGGTCAGGTGAAAACTATGAAATAATAATAATTTGAAAGTATACGTTTTGGTTCAATAAGCAGTCTATAATTTTCTCATATACATAAACAAAATCTTCTCCAGATCATCATTGTAACTGAGATCTCTCAAAAATGTGATCACTCTATCTCTATCGTTTTTGTTTTATTAAAGATATTCAAAATGAATAGGTAATCGTTAAAGAGGTTAGATGCTCATTTGTATTTAAAATCGCAATGCAAGTTGTATTCGTACTTGCACATCTCTGAAATTAAAGCTACTCTTTTATCATATGCTTTTTTTCTTTTTCTTTTACTTCTTATCAACAGGTGTCTGTCATACTATAGAACCTTATCTTTATCAACTAAGAATAAGTGATTACGTACAGTTTCTAACACATTTAAGAAAAAAATAATGGTAACTGTAGATGTTGGTGGGAATCAGCATGTAGTTGTTGTTCTGGGTGTATCTACCGTTCAAGGATGGAAAAGAGGCACCCTCTGATTTCCGAATCATGTTGATGTATTTTTTATTGTTTTATGTTACTTTTAGTCTATGAGAAATTAAAAATAATTATGTAGAGTTTGAGAATAAATTTTTCTTTTATGAAATTTTTGTTTTGTCTCTTTATTTAATGTGGAACATGTATCAGGCTTTGAAAATTAGTAGAGGAATTCTTGGTATTTCAATTAATCTTTGTTCGACGTCTCTGAGTGTAAATGATAAATAAAAAACATTAGTAAATAAATGAAGAATATTTCTGTAGTTTTGTGCCTTATTCAAAACGAATTATGCCTTGGACATAAACGCAGACTCACACTTTTGCTTTAATTGATTAAAATGTTTGAATATGATCCTGTTATATATGCTTCATTTGTTAGGTTTGTCGATCGTGCAATCCATTCCAAAAATTGTTTGCTAAAACTTTAGCAAAATAATTCGAAGTTTAGTGTTTTTAATCCATGTGCTCCTATAATTTGTTCAATTGAATATTCAAATGAGTCTATTCTGTAGATTGCATTCAACATTCTATTTCTTTCTTCTATATTTTGATTACTACTAAATTCACCACATCATCAATGTAATAGCGCTGGTATGCATTCCTAGTAGTCGCTTTATCGATTCAGTTAACCACAAGAATGTTTGATCAATTTTCTCATTAACGTTATTCTCTCGATCGATTGAAAGCAGGAAAAAAACGAATAGAGATATTGTTTTATTTTATTTTTCGTTCGCTATATTTCGATGGTTGGTGATATATCTGTTGGTTATGGATGAATGCTTTTTGTTCTTTTATAAAGTTACTTTTTTTCAGTCCTTTACGTAGCTTGTGGAATAGGGGTGTATCGATAGATAAATTGTCCCACCTTATTGCTGACTTATCATTCATACGTTGAAAAATAGTGAATAAACACACATAACTCCATGTGGTGCTTTTAAATCGTAAACCAACAGTACGCATTTATAGAAGAATATTAAACGTTAATAGTTTCCTAACATGGATAAAGCCAAACCATCTCATGAAAATCTCGCCGTTTCTCGATATACTGACTTGATCGGAGAACCCATTGCATGTGTTCTCTCACCCATTAAAGGCTATGAAGTTGCACCACTCGTATCACTCGAGCAAGCTGTAGCTCCTATTACAAATTTGTTCGATTGCATCGAAGAAAATGTATGGGTAGCAAAAGAGAATTCTAAAACCCCGCCAGATAATCTTAGTCATGAAGAATCAGCCGCAATTCATTTGTACACGATGCAGTTTGATTCCGACCCAAGTTTCTATGAACTTCTGAATTCGATACTTCGAGATGAATATCGTGATAATCTCAAGCCATGGTTTACCTACCTTAAATTATTTTTGACGGCTCTTCACAAACTGCCATCTCATCCGCAGACAGTTTGGCGTGGTGGGCTGTGCGCTCGTACACAACTAGTGTCGAAGTGCTTCAGGGAGAAACGTTTTTTGGCAGACAAGGCATGAGAACTTTATTCTCGGTTGAAAGTCAAAATGGAAAATCAATTGTTCCACATTCGTATTTCAGAGATACAGATAAAGAATTTGTGCTGATGCCTGGTTCATATTTCGAGGTGGTTGGTCAATTGAATCCAGCAGATGGTCTATATATTATTCAAATGAAAGAATTAGAATCACCATTTCCATGTGTTAAACCACCATCCAATGAGTATTAAAAATGATCGAATTTTAAACTATTAAATCGATATTTAACTTTTCTTTCTAGAGGTCCGCATTTTCAGCTTGACTTTTCCACCACAAATGCAAGAAATTGTCATTAATACTATGCGAGAAGCTATCGCCGAAGGAACGGACCAAGCAGGCATCGAATCAATAGTTGTCAGTGCACTTATCCAACAATACGGTGGAAACGGGTGGGTTCACATAACTCTGGAGTCAACTATTTATACATTTATGGCTCGTAAACTCTTCTTTTCGGCAAAAATTGACAAATACAATATAAACACTCTTCAACAGTGATCAAATACTTAAATTTTTTCTATTGTGACGATCAACATTTAACGGAAAAAACACATTTCCGTAATAAAAACTACTAATAGACCAGTAATACTGGTACTGGTGCATCTCTACTCGTTATCCAACTCCACACTATACCCACACGAACTTGTTCTATGTGCTAGCACCCATCACTTTAATATCCTGAATGTTTTTCAGTTGTAATTATATGGCACAGTTTATTTACTCGAAATAAATGTCACAACAATTCAAATGGATACGTATACGACTTCAGACATAATACAATGAAGAAATAACATAAAAATGAATAGCGTTGCTTGCAAAAATATAGAGCACCCGGCAGAATGACTTATAGTTGTACTTCCTGGAGTAAACACGTGACCATTACATAAATCTGATGAACAACAGCACGTAGTTTTCGTGACATCGCCGTTTAGTTCAATTTGACATTGGTTCTTACCAAAAGTACACTCTGTAAGATCAACCACCGCTCGTGCAATACCTTCACTTCCGTCTACATGAGTTTCTCTCGAAGCCTATTCAACCAAGATTCATTATAAAAATTTTCACATCAGATAAACTTACAATACAACTTTGATTCAAAGTAGCTGGCTTTACAGTGACACCAGCAGCGTCTGGCTTGAATGGTTCGCCGCAACCTGGTGCCAAGACACCCCAGCAGTCGTAACAATTGAATGCTTGAGTATGAATTGCGCCTACAAGTAAATCAAACTATTATATTCATGCTCATGACAAGATTCATACCATAAGAGAACCAGGCGAGAAAAATAAATAAATTCATTGGTAGAGACATACGAGTTCGTTTCATTAATAAATACGATTGCAAATATCAATATTGACATTGTTGGCTAATATTTCACGCTGCCAATGATGAATGAAATTGAGACAAGTGTTTGATTCTTGATGACGTATGCAGAAGCGATTCAAAGACGAGCATCTTTAACAACTTGAAGAAAAGAAAACGAATGAGATGTTTGTGGATTTACAAAGGCCTATTGAATGTCAATGACGATATAGCACAAGGATATCCAATGATCAAGTCCTTACTGAGCATAAGAGTGATTGGCAAATAATGACAGGATTAGTGATTTAATAAAAATAAAAACAGCATAAAATAAGATTAAGATAAATTATTTCTCAGCTTACCGACAGAAAAGTGATCCTACAATGGTTTACTTTTGACTAAGTTACATTTAAAATAACGATCCTGATAGAAGATTTTCAAAAGCTGATTAAGATCATCGTTCTTGATGATTCTATCGTGCTAGATTCTTATTAAAGTTGATTTCAAATGGTAGCTGGTTATAAATAGTGCCAATTAAAATATGACAACTTATCAGATAACAGTTCGTGTAACAATAGTACACGGAAAAATAAGACCAAATTCATTAGTGATCCAGAATTTTCAAAACTTTTCTTTAATCTATTTTTCCAGAAAATCAAATTACAATTACGAATGCTCTCAGTTGCCACTAGCGAGATTTTTCTGATTCTGATTTTATATTTGTTGATTACGTACGTGATTTCAATGAATTTTATTCGTAGTTGTGCAACTTACACTCTAAAAAATAAAGTTCTTTTACAGAACCTAAAAAGGATCTTATCCTCGGCACACGGTCAAATCCTTTTTTGGTTTTGTAAAAAGTGACGTTTCGTACCAACCCCCTTCACGATAATTCAAAAAAGGTTTCGTACAAAACTATATGCACTAAACATTCTTTCAAATTGTCTCTGCACTCAAAAATTTCAGTTAACCCTGTGCTGCCGCCCGCAGTATGCACACTATTCGAGTATTTCTCAAAGCCCGAGTATGGTATACATCAAATGAACCAAGAGTAAGATGAAATAGTCTATAGAGTAATTTTCTGCACTCAAGGAAAATCATTCTATAGACTATTTCATTCTACTTATGATTTATCTGATTTATGCCATACTTGGGTTTTCAGAAACGCTAGAATAGTATGCATACACGCGGACGGCACCAGACGGTTAAAGCCAACTCCATCTGTGATTTCCATAATTGAAATAACCTAAAATACAGAAACAAATAAATATAATCATTTTATAAGATCAAACTTACGTCACTATTCTTATACTTGGAACAATCTATAATAAACAAGTTAGCGAAAATTTATTATTACGTAAAATCAGACTTACCTAAAACGCCATCTCTATATTAGCCTAGAATTAAAAAAAGCGAATAATTATTTGATTTGCTAAGAGCGAACTTACCTAAAACTGCGTAAAAGCATCAACCTAGAACAAAAAACAAATCAAATATATTAAATTATACACGATCAAACTGACCTGAAATTGCATCTTTGCAGCCTTCATTAATTAAACAAAACAAATTTCTGTCATTTTATGACATCAAATTTACCTGAGACCTTCTATATTGATGAATCAATAACAAAGAAAAAAATTATTCACTTTCATCACATCAAACTTACCGCAGAATTGACAGCAGAGTTGAAATAAAAGGTCTACCATGTGAAATTTGGACGCCTGATGGGCAGATTTTCTCAGGCATGAAAGCTCAGATAGAAAAGCTGATAACGGATTTGGGTTCTGGGACCCCGATAAGCTATAGAAAGTTTGACATAGATAATAAACCGGTGAAAAGTTTATTGCAAAACTGTGAAACCTTGAGATAGTATACGAAGCGAACGCTGGTTTGGTCGGTATTTTGCAAAACCTTAAAGCACACTAGAAAGTGTGAAAAAGTTCCGCACAAATAATACGAAACATTCTGCTATTTCACAAAACTATCAGAGGACTGGTACATGACGTACGAAACCACAAACCACTTTACGGAACCTTCAAAGAGTTCAAGCGCACAATTGCGAAACCTGATGAAATCTGCTGAACTTAAAATAGTTCTGAAAGGAGATCACGGAACTTAAAATCGTTCGGAGGATAAATGCGGAACTATTAAGGTTCGGTAGAGTACCGATTTTTTTAGAGTGTACATCAGAGGCGTGGTAATGTGTATGGCTGTGGATGCCCATAAAGGAGTATAGATATCAAAGATTTACCATTTTCAATCGTTAAAATTACTATGAGTGAAACATTTAGTGACTAGCAAGGTAATATATACTTTTTTAGACAAATTAAGTCATTTTATGTCTAATTTACATTAGTAGCGAATATGAAGATTGGAAGCATCTGACATATGTGGTAACAAGAGTAAGAGACGACCAAATTCTGGAGACATCGAAAATGGTGGTGACAAAATGAGTAATTTTGAATAGATAGATATTGCAGAAGGTACTAGTACAATCCTTCGTAATTACTTCAGTACAAAAAATTTCTTTTGTTATGTTCGCCGATCTCTCTTTATCATAACTTTCTTAATTGATTCCTCTTTTCTCTATAATCAATTGAAATCAAGTGAAATAGATGAAAAATTGCAATATATAAGTACAATAGCGACTGGCAATTAATTGGGATGTGGGTGCGACTGTTGCTGGGTGTGGATATGTGCTGTGCCACATTTGCAACCGCACACACACACCGCCATCCTTCGACTTCAACAAAGTCAAAAACTGAAGTCAATATATAAAGATAGTAACTCGATAATCAACAACAACAACGTCCCTACAGTATGTGGGTGTGCTTTACATTTATCCACCCCCACACCATCAAGAAAGTATATTTAAAAAACCTTGTAGTTTCAATCTAAGTATCTTTTCGCAGCAATAAAGCTTACTTCCTTGTTTTCAAACAAAACTGAAAAAAATCGTTCTTAATTATAATGTAAAAATAGCACTCAAGTTCTTTCTTCTTCACGTGGCTAGAGGATTGGCCACACACCGATAATAAGTTGATCCATTCGAGTTAATTGGAATTGGATCTTCGTAGACATATATGTAATCTTGGGCAGTAAAGTCATGTCTCGATGCATAATTGGAGGAAAGAAATGCCTCCGCATTGCCCTTGACAGGCACATCAATGTATGATGAGTAACGGAGAAGAATGTATTGTGTCCTGGCCGTCAATGCTTGCACAGTCACTTTGCCAATCATATCACGAGCTTTCATACCATCGGCTGCACATGGCTCATCCCATTCAGCCACAGTAAGACGTACAGGAAGGCAAACCTTGTCTTCGTCGAGAATTCCGGTGATAGCGATTCCCCAGCATACCTTTAAATGAGTAAGTGAAAATAACCATGAATCTTGGTCTAGCGTATTACACTCAGTCAGATCAAAGCTCTTCCTTACACTTACAACAAAAATCATTTTTACGGATGCCAGACAATGCTAAGCACACGATCGTTTCAAACTTTAGAAGTGATGGTATACTCTGTTTGAGCATACAAAACTTGTGTCGACTTGAGAAATTACAGATTCTTTACAACGGAAAAAGCTCCTCCAATGGGGTCATGTAACTTAAATGAGTACTTTCTCGTTCTTAAAATGCTTTAGACAATCTCTTGTTTTCGATGAGCAAATAATTCAGTGGCTTCTTTAAACCACCGAATGGGATACCTAGTTTCTGGCTTCACAAAGCATTTATATCAGAAGCGATAACTAAATATTTAGAATCAGCGTAAAAGTAACCATCAAATGTATCATCTCGCTGCCCGATCAAACAACTTTTATCCTTTGGATATTTGCTATGCTCTCTGTAAGGGAGCCCCCACCCTTACCAAGGTCCGTCTTACATTAGTAAATAGACAAATGTTAGAGTTATCACTCCTGCAAGTTTAAAAAATCTTCATAAATCCTTGACAGAGAAACGAGCCTTACAAGTTCGAACAATTTGGTAAATTTTGCTGTTCAGCGTGTCGGAGGTATTTTTACCACTCGCTCTGTTCATTTTCTAAAACTCTGATGTTGACGTTACAACACTGAAAAAAAAGTCGGGATCAATCGTTGTAGTAGAAGCACGAAAGAAATGCACTCAATCTCGAACGTTAGAAAAGAAGAAAGTTCTCGAAGCGGATAAATCATGGATTTCGGGGTATCGCGTTCAAATAAGTCCTGCAAACCCGACTCAAACAATTTTGATCGCATGTTAAAAGATTCAGCGAACAAAACTCTGCAAGATGACGTTTTTTAATCCGAAAGGAATGTGCCTGATGAACGGCAATCGATGTAAGAACGGTATTACGATGTTTACGCGTGTGGTGTTTGCGTACGAAATGATTTTTTCTAAGTAAAGTTTTAGACTCAGTCTTTAAACATCTTATCATCTAAAATATCTGACGCATTTTCTTTCATTGGAACAAAGTCTTCAATAACATTTGGCGTTGCAATAAAAGCTAATGCTGCTGAGTTTTTCATTGTACGACGACTTATATCATTTTCAAAAAATTCTTGTTTCACATGTAGCCCCTATAAGGAAAATCAAAATATTAAACATATCACAAGAAAAAGAAAACATTTAACTTATTATGATTAAAATAAACTTACACAATTATTACTCCACTCGCATTATTTAAAATGGAAGAAGCAACCAAATACATCACATTGATGAAAGATAACAACATATAGGTTTTCAGCCGCTTTTTCAAAAGCAATCGTGATATGTCTTGGTTTAGATTCAATGTGTTGTTTCACAATTGTAAATAATTCTTCGTATGTTTCCTGTTTTTTATTTGGTAAAAATGAGTAAACTAATGCTAACTTTTCCCAGCGTATTGAACCATGGATAGCATACATCTGTTCGAATAGTCGTGGAGCTGCCTATAAATGAAAAACGAATTGTTTGGCATTCTCGATTATGTTTTGAACACTTACAGTAAATGCACCATCACAATACCAGCTCTCACATTCATTCAAAAAATTGAATTGTTCTTTACTCGAAAAATTTGATGACCGACGATGATGAGCATTATTATCATATAATATAAATTTTTAATTTGTAACAGTATGTGAAAAAGTAAAACCAGCATTTGAAGATCATTTGAGCCATGTTTCATGTATGATTAATCTTGGTGGATCATGAAATTGTTCTGCTCTTTTCTTAATTTCTTAATTAAACAAAGCTTCTCCAATTTGATTTGGATCTTGTTCTTGACATATATGATCTTGATAAATTTTAAACATAACTTCATCATAAAGAGCACGACCATTGAAGTTTGTTTTTTGCCCAATACCGTACTACTTTATCTCGACAATAACGAAAATCATCAAGAAGAAGTTGACCGCTTTCTTTAATTGACTTGATGAGGGACATGCTTTTACTTTAAAAACTTGCCAGAACAATTTCTATGCATATTTATATTTATCTTTATATTTGGTCTACTTCGTCTTATTCCATTTACACTATCTATCAGGTATACTTATTCATGTGGTACTGATTAATCCCATCATCCTGATATCAATTTTTATCGACACTGATTAATCCAATAACAAAAAAATAGAAATAGAACAGTACAAGCAAGTCATTTTCCGCGTAAAAGTCGTGCGCGCAAATGTCCTGCCACGGTAGAAATTGGTGTCACAAGTATTTTTGGTCTTAAGACACCTCTTAGGTTTTCATGAAAATGCGTTTTGCTGTACAGTCTGTATCTCATAATCTGCATTAAAGTACTCTTGGATTTGTAGAAACAAGTTTTATGACGGCAAGAATTCCCAAATATTTCCCCAAAACACATATATTCGTTGCAAGTTGTAACTAAAACCTTGCCAAAAATACGCCTAGGAGATCACCCATGAGAAAAACCGCTGAACAAAAAGATGTAGAATCACTTTTTATTCATATTGTCATATCTCGATTTCAACTTCAAAGACATGACTTTAAAATATGCCGAAATTACAAAGCTCCATAGAAACCTTTTCAAAATTTCCATCCTTCGCCCATCAATCATCTAATCTATTGTAAGCCAATCATCACTTCGTCTATTCTTCAATTATTTAATCGGTTGGCCGTAGAAAGGCCGAAAGGAAAAATATCGAAAGGAAAAATACCGAAAGAAAAACACCGAAAGAAAAATATCGAAAGGGAAAAATGTCGAATGGATAAATGTCGAAGAGAAAAATGTCGAAAAGGAAAAATGTCGAAAGAAAAATATCGAAAAGGAAAAATGTCGAAAACAGAAAAGATAGAAAAAAACGACGTCTACTAAATGAAGGTTCTAATAGTTTATTGTTGTTGATCTGATTATTCCATTGGTTTGACAATGATAACCCTTGATACTATTGATAAGTAATATCTTATGAAAACTAGCTAAAATAGGCGTAAAATAGTATACAACGATTAAAATTTTATCATGATGACTACAGCTTGCTCATTTTTATCTGGTGAGAATCATCCGCCAACTCCAGTTATTTCATTTATTCAGTCGTAAAAAGGAAAACCTTTCCTTGTATCAGATAAATATATTTTCAAACTGAATACAACAGCAACAACTAGTAAATATTGGATATGTGTATTTTTCTTTATAACTCTTATTTATCTATGATTTATGCTATGATGCTATTATGATTTCAAGAATAAAAACATCTTAGTGCAAATTTTCGATATTTTTCCCTTTCGATATTTTTTCTTTCGATATTTTTCCTTCGACATTTTTCTTTCGACATTTTTCCTTTGGTCATTTTCTATATTTTTCCTTTCGATATTTTTCCCTTTCGACATTTTTCCTTTCGGTCTTTCTACGGCACACCATTTAATCCACCATCATTCGCTAGCCTTACAGATTGCTTGTTTTCACATATCTCCCCTACTCTGCTCCTACAACATCACGCTCAGGAACCACCCACTGCTATGTCTTCTGTTTTGGATAAATAGTGGAGACTTTTTGTATGCTTTTTTACGAATTCTTCCCGAAATCTGTAGCAATTTTGGTGGTAACGAGTCGAACGAAAAAACATCGAAATACAGAACGTAGAAAACCAGATTGTCGAAAAACAAATGTGGAAACAGAAAAGGACGAAAAAAGTTAGAAAGCTCGACGGTCTAAGTTTTCTCGCAATGAGATGTAGCTGTGAATGTCTCGATGTGGAATGAAAATAATAGGATTGCATTAGAATTATCATTAGCATTCTTTACCGCAAAGGCATGTGGTTTTACCTTGTCTTTAATAATCAACACAAATGATTCAGCATGATTGCCATTCCAGTTAATTGATGTCAACGGGAAAGCATTAACTTGACACTCTTTTTATTACAATACATGTAGTCAATGTAAGTTTTGCAGAACTATCTGAGTAGGCTATCAACCTTTTAAGAGCTATCTGGAAATAGGGTGTAGGTGTGTTATATGTCCTTTACTCGACCCACACCCTTAATTCTTCCATATGGCGAGTAGGTTAGCAGTAAAACTCAACAACGTTTGGAAAATTGTGTTTTTTTTAGAGCTCTTGATCCCAAGCCCTTAGCCCAATACAGAAATATGTTGAGTATGAAGGTTTAACAATGTTTTTGTAGAAGGAGTTGTTGGAGACTATTGTAATTCGAGGCTGTACAATGAAAACTAAGACATCCGAGGGAAAACGCCACATACTGAAAGCAAACCGTGTACTTACATTGAGAGGTACACAGCCCCAGTTGCAGCAAAAAGGTAGCGCTCCTGGATCATTGCCAAGTTCGCTTAGCGGTTGTTTGATTATTCCCCGATTAAAGAGGCTGTAATAGTAAACATTGTCCCGTTCATCATAGGTGTTCTCGTTCGAATAGTCAATGCCTATTATCGGCATGATGTGACCAGCAAAAAACTCATTAAATTTCGTGCGAAACATGATGGGAAAACCTTGAAGCAAACATCGTTTAATCCACAAGCAATAGGAAGGGAACTGAGGTTGAGGTGTATTCTCATGATCCCATGCGTCGTAGCAAAATTTTAATGTCGTGAGTGTGACTAGTGGATCGCCTCCACCTCCTCCTCCTCGTGGCCGTCGTTGTTGGTCGTCTTCGGGAGTCAAATGATGAATTAAGTATTCACCATGGTTCACATCTCGAACGAGTTGTTGTGATATCCAGGCACCATTGTAAAGACCTGGTCGATCGAGAACGTGTGAATGCAGTAAAAATACTTCGAGAACTTACCGAAAGATTGCACAACAGTCTCACCACAGTATCCATCTAAAGAAACATAAGCGACAGGGAATGGTGAGGTCATCTAAAACCGAGAACTCACGGCCATGGGCCCACTGTCTGCGAGGTGGTATATCCAACTGAACAGATGATGTCATTGTGCTGAGTTACTTCTCACTGCTTCGACTTACGTGTTTGAATAAAAGAGAAAAAAATAATGTGAGCAAAATAAGGCGTACAACACTTATCAGGAAGAAACGGGAGAACATGCTTTATGGGAAAGATATGAGTCATGATTTGATTGCGAAAGACGAAGGTATGATGGAGAAAGGAAGAAAGGGAAAATATCGAAAACAAAATTAATACAAATGCAGATGGATAGAAATGCTGAAAACGAGAGTATATTGAAGTACAAGTCTCCCTCGCCCTTAATTCAATCTTACATGCTCATGTTCATCTCATATTCTTGTTTTCGACATTTTTATTTTCGATATTTTTCCTTTCTTCCTTTTCCCATCCATTCTAGTTTTCATTGTTTTAAATTGATTATTCAGAAAAACTATGATAATAACGGTACCTCCATTGTTTCTGGAAAACAGGTTAGAATGTCCTATCTTGATGATGTGGGTGTCGATTACAAAAGAACACCCACACCCTTAGGTGGCACTATGGGAAGTAAAAGGTCAGTTCACCCGAACCATCATATTAATAGAAATCAAAGTTCGAATACTACATTTTCTACGGGCAGAGATCATTGTTTTTCGTTGTTTTAAAATTCGCTGGTTTTGTTTTTTAGCTATGCATACTGCTACTATATTAGAAATAAATCGTCAGGTACATATATATCGAATACTCGAATTTTTGGTGAGAAAGAAAGAAGAAACAACAACAATGGTGAATGAAACGAATCTTATTGGTTAGTAGAGACCTCACTAGCTAATATCACAACCAGAGAGCGTTAGTGTGGATTGACGCTTCTCTGGGAAGATTTGTCAAGAAGAAACTCACTGGCGTTCTAGAAAACACATCAAAGTGGAATTTGGCATTGATCTGCTATGAAATGAAGAGGCTGGATAGGCAAGACAAGTCGTTACCAACTGAATAGATCAGACTCAGAAGTGAATGATCATTTAATTTATAACAGCAAAGACTATTAATCGAATTGTTCTAGTTCGTAAAGAATTAAATAATCACAGTTCTATATTAAATTTGACTACACGTGTAAGTGTAGATATCATTGAATATCAACATATACTAAAAAAATGAAGCCCTCATTGATATCTTAGTGCGTTAAGTATCCAGCTGAAGCTATGTAATAGAATTTGAAAAATATAATGAAAAAAGTCTTTAAGATACAATACCTCTTACTTCATTCTTTCTATCGAATAGCCTCAATACTCAAATAAATTTGTCATATGTTCACCGAGTGTACACTTTTATAGTTTTTTTTCAATTCTTTATTGCATGTCATAAGTCAAACATTCAGTTTAGAAGAGTTTATTGACTGTGTAGATTGGCAATAAACTAAAGATAAGAAAGAAAGATGAGTTTTGCGTTCGAATCTTTCATGAATAATGATGATGACGCACTTTTACTGAATCATACGACTTACGCAATGATAATCGTTCCGAGAGAAAGAGCACTTCCGTTATTGGCCAGCTTATAAATATAGAATGATCAGATTGTTCAAATCGCAGTTTTACTATTAAGAGGCTTTTGTGCTTTTTTTTAGATATAGCTCCTATTCATCTGCAGATAATGTATCCCTCCAAATTGCTGTTCTTTTAGTATATAGTTTAATTTTAGAATTTTCATCATGCCTACAATCAATCGAACGATCTCAATGGTATCGGTTCGTTCATTAAACCATAATACACTAGACAGATTAGTTGACGTCATTGATACAAGTGCATCATCCACGTTAAATACCGATAATTCAGAATCACTCAATCTACAAAACTTTCGAGAAGCTCTAGCTTCTTGGGATGTCGGAAGCTTAAAACAACAAGTCATAAAAAGATTCGAAGACTATCTATCAGGAAATATAGATTATCTTAATCTTTCCTTGCTTGGTCTTAAAACTTTACCCGACGCTATATTACGCATCCCCCAACTTGAAATTATTTCTTTGTCAGGTAATTGATTTTCGAAGGTTCCTTCTCAACTGACGATAATGATGAATCTGAAGTTAATTAATTTATCAGACAATTGCTTGAAGGCATTCCCTAAAGTCTTAGCATCGTGTAGATGTCTAGAAGTGCTCAATCTCGCGGGAAATTATTTCAAATGGATACCAGATTATTTAGGTAATCTGGAACATCTGACACGTTTGGATATATCCGATAATCCATTAGATTGTGATCAATTGCCACAAAGCTTATGGGAGATTCCAAAATTGAAACTCAATTTGCAGCAAGAAAAACATTACGTACCCGCTCGTTTTAAAGCTTTTTCGCCAGAATTTGCTCAAAAATGGTCTCTATTCGAAAAAGAGAATGGATCTGGATTTTTTAAAACATGGTTTCTTATAGTTTCCAGTATTCTCTGGACTGATCGAATGCAACAACAACGTCCTTATTTTTCCCAACGTCTAAAGTTTTGGTTGAATTCAATGATTAAGCATCGAAGGTTACGTCAGCGCTATTTCGAATGTACAGAAGAAAGTATATCAACTTGTCATGATCGTATTTTATTCTCGATGTTTGAGATGGAATGTAAATATTTAGAAGAAGAAATCAGTCAAGGTACTTTGTCTAAAGCTGAAATTTACTCAAGCATTGAGCGTATGTATCACTTTCATTGTTTACAAGAAAAAGCTCTTCAATATCTCAATCTCATCCATATTCAAAATGGTCACAAAGAAACAACTGAAGAAGAATCTATCGAAACCGTTCTAGATTTTATCAGTTCGTCACATAATACATTCAGCATGCCTGTTGATACACAACAGATTGTAATGTTTTATCCAAGTGTCTCGAAAGCAACTGAACAAAGTATTCAAGAAGCAGTGAAATCTATTGAAGATGAGAAAGAAAAAAATAAACCTAAGATTTTGATCGATTATATTCAAGAAAAGCCATTCTGGCGAATTTTTTTATACCCAAAAAACAAGGATTTCATTGATCATCAATTAGCTGTATTTGACCAGCGTATGGAATTATTGGATGCCCGTCGGAATGAATGCAATGATGACGAATACATAAACTCTGTTAACAATATAACAGAAGAAAGAAGGCGAACAGAATCAGCTATATACATAATGCTAACCAGTCAATTCTTCGACGTCACCCTAAAAGATAATGTCTCGCAAATTGGTAACAGCAGGCCAGAGTATTTCTCTCTGGTATGCGAAAACTATTACCAATGCAACAAGCGTAGAGAAAAAGAGATTTGACCTTTTGTACATAAACTTTAATTTTCACGCTAAATTTTTTTCTGCTATAGCTGTCCGTTTGATTTTTTGAGGGTGTGGGTGTGGGCGTGCACGGTAAAAAAAACGTAGAATAATAAACGAAAAAAGGGTTTATGAAAGTGCAAAATGTAGCAAACCCTTTTCAACCGTTTATCAACGAGTCATAAACCCTGTTATAAGCCCTCTAAAAAGGGTTTAATGCAGAGTTTATTATCGTTAAATATTCTTTCTGGAAGGTTTATTGAAGGGTTGATCAGATTCATAAATCCTTGAAGGGATTGCGACATGTTGCACTTTCATAAACCCGTGAAAGGGTTGATAATTCACATAAACGTTCTCATATAATTAACCTTCGAAACTCAGTCTAACAAGGGTTGATTAAAATACTATACCCATGAGCCCCTCTTAGAAACGCTATTGAAAAGCGTTGATGAGCATCATGAATGGTCGCCAGCGTTTGTGAGAGGGTATATGAAACCGATTATGAACCTCATCAACCGCCCCAAGGGTTTATGATAAGGTTTATCAAGGCGATTGTGGACCTCCAGTATCGTTTTCAGGGAGAATATTAGGATAAATAGAGTGATTCAAGAGTACAATGAACTACTTCCAGAGCCCATGGCGTAAAAAATTGAAGGAAACGGGCCACGTAACGCGTTTCTTCAAGACAAAATGCCTTTCGCAGCATTTTTTTGAGATAGAATGCGTTTCGCTACGTTAACTTTTCGAAGCAATCCGAAAAGTTTCTTTTCTACATTGCGTTTCGAACCGTTTTTGAATTGAAACGCTGTGAAACGCACTTCAGCATGCAGACAACGCGTTTTAGAGTCACAATTTAAAGAAAATGCATCCATCCTGTTACAGCAATTTCCATATGCAATGCATGTGAGTTAAACAAAAATTAATTCCTTTCCATTATTTTGGAAACGATATGAAATGATTTATAGAAGGTTTGCTAGTCGAATGGTTTTAAAACACGTACAGCGTGA
Source organism: Rotaria socialis (assembly GCA_905331475.1). Taxonomy (NCBI): domain Eukaryota; kingdom Metazoa; phylum Rotifera; class Eurotatoria; order Philodinida; family Philodinidae; genus Rotaria; species Rotaria socialis. The sequence goes on from CAJNYU010000232.1 coordinate 58,574, forward strand.
TGCAAATCTTCTGTATGCAAGATCAGAATCGCAGTCTTCTAAACCTAATGATTTTAAGCCGTTCTATGAAGCAAATTCGAACTTAGACTATTGCTGAGCACCAGAGTATAACAAGAGTACTTGCTTCCCTTTAGAAAAATCATTTCGCTGGGCTTTCACCGAAACAAAAATGCATTTCGTAGCATTCAATGAAGAGCTGCTTTCAATATTGAGCAGTTAGAGGATATTCAGTGACGACTAATACAAAGATAATACATATGAAGCTGCTTTGTTTTGTTGGCGTGTGAAAGAATTTTCGTGTAATCTAAGATTTTAATAATAATTATTGTGAATCATATATAGATTATCCGATACTGATGTAACTGGGCTTTGATTACAGAAGAAACTTTCTTTCATTTATCAATGTCATTGAGTTGAAGGATGTTGAATTCATAGTCACAAAAATTCAATAAATCAGAAAATAAAACGCAAATATTTTTAAGTTTAATTCTTCTCAATTCATATTTGATGCATTCAATTTTTCTAAAATATTAAATTCAATTTAGATCCGATTAAATTTGTTTCAATGGGGTGTTCCTAATCCGCTCTCCCCCGACGACTTCCCGCAAAATAATGAAATCCCTGGCGAGTCCGTGTCGTGAGTCCCCGGGGATTTGTCAGGGGACTCCTTGGGGATTCTTCGAGGGAGAGTTGACTAGGGTGTACTCAAATTTAAATTTCAAAGAAGGTAAAAATAAAGTAAATCAAGAGGAATATGACAACAATAATTGGATTTAAGTATCAAGGAAGTGATAATTTTTAATTTATCGATATGAGACTCCGAAAATCTATTTCAATAACAAGTTTATGAGAGAGTCAGAATAACGAGACAATAAATAGAGATATCATTTGACTATTTTAGTTGAACGGTTTGCGTGCATGTCTTTTAGTATTTTGTTTTCGTGTTCGAATCCATCTCTTAAATTTATCGAAATTAATGTAAATTATAGTTCTAGAGTTCTATGAATCAATGCAAACAAGTATATGGATCGTATATACAACTCAACTTCTATGAAGTACTTGATGGTTTTCAATTTTTTTCATCCAAAATATACGATACTACAGTTTCGGAAACAGTACAAAACACTGTCAAGAAATGATCGTTTCGCAGCTATGGGAAAACGCGTTTTTTTCGAAGAAATTTACGCCATAGGGAGGTTTTTCGTAAAGTATATCTTCGTTTCTGCCAACATATAAAGTATCGATACGAAAAGACTAAATGTAAATTGCATGTAATGCTATGAAAAGCCACGCATGCTAAAATATGGAAGGGTGTTTCCACCAGCTTCCTCCCACCATTTACAGAAAAGTTTTCAAATCCCGTTTTATTGGTTTCATCTTGTAGAGATTTTTGCGCTGATCATTTTTTGTTCTGCGTTTTCAACGATTA
>CAJNYU010000238.1:0-30762 GCA_905331475.1 Rotaria socialis
TGCCTGGCGGGACATTTCTTGCCTCGCCAGCCAAGATTGTGTCTACACGAATCTTGCCAGAAAGTCAAGATCTGTTTTTTCAGACAAGAATCTTGTACAGAAGGAATGGCAAAAGAATCTTGTCTGACATTCAAGAAAAACAAGAACCTGGACAGATCGAAGTCAAGATCGTCGACTAGTGTATTCTCATCAGAATTGTACCTAAAGTATTTCCATAGAGAGTTTCGGTAAATCAGCACAAAGCAACATTGATACTCGATTGTCATCAGTGAGTTATTTCGATTAATTATCTATGTTTGATCGCAATTTAATATTCTAGAGATTATCCATGATTCGTAACCTCAACAAACATTAAAATTAAAATAATCCATTGGCGAGACATTCATCTATGGATAGTATGAGAAGAGGAAGTCAACAATAAAATGTAGTCTTTAAGAAATGGGTGCACAATCTCATTAGATTTTGCTGTTCAACACATTTGAATGATTTTTGTCAAAAATAGATCTTGACCAATATTGATTTTAATATGAAGTTCGACATTATTATTTTTTTCTTCAAACAGTGCAATATGAGCAGAATTTACCTATATATAACTTTTGATCATAGATTAAACCTTAAAAATAGCTTCATGCTAAAGTTTTACCTTATTGTTTTTAGTCATTAACTCAAAAAAGTATGTATTAATGCCGTTGCATTGTGGGTGTAGGAATTGCTCTAGTGCGAACAATCACTTTTACAAGTCTTGATGTTTTATTAAGTTCGTATATTAAAAAATCTTCGTATTCATGTTTTTTCAAATTCTCTTTTAATGTTTAGAACAGTCGATTAATGGTGCAAGTATTACGACATGTGTGTAGATTTATTTGACTAAGAAAAAAATTCATTCAATTCGTTGTTATTGAAAATTCAATTTGATTTGATTAATGACTCAAATACATTCAATTCAAGGGATGCCTTAAATTTACAAAAGCGATTTCGTTTACCAATAGGAATCATCTCATGTCAAGCAATTGTTCATTTCTACAAAATAAAATCATGTGTTTTGTGCAGATCAAGCATTGAGATTATTTCTTTTAATCCTCGCAATTTTATTTCACATATGATATTCGATTATTATTCAAAGTTGATTCTTCTTATAAAATTCATTTATCGAATGGAAATTTTCACGAACAATATTTATAACAAAGCTATTCGAAAATTGTGCCAAATATATTTCAACTAATTGTTCTGTCTGGATCGACTTTTAATACATAAGCCGATTGGGAAATTCGTCATCATCTTTGATTGTGTCATAAACTTGTAGAGATTTCCATTCTAATGTATCATATGACTTTAAGACTAGAATTTGACGAAAAAAACATTGTTCAGATGTATATCCGAGTTTACTTCTTAATGGATATCTTATACACACTCTTATGCTCGAAAACATCATATATTGTTGTACCGAAAGTTAAAGTAGCTTTTGCAAGTTGTGCTATTGAATAATACATATCTGATATTATAATAAATATCGAATTAGCTAGATCTTTTTTAACAAATAGAACAACATTTTCAGGATTTCGCCGGATAGAAAATTTTGAAAATAATGTTTTAATATTTGATTTATTGACTTTTGATGGTCAATTTGAAGATAAATAAGAGTTTATGAAGTTCAATAGAACATTGATCATTTTTATTTAAATCACTTTTAATTAAATATTTTCTATGTTGAATCGAATCTATGAAATATTTGCTATTTTGTTGTGTTAAACAAAAACATGACGATCAAATTTTAAAACAATCATTGTATTGCTCTTTTAAATTATGCAATTCAGTATAAAGATCTGGATGACATAAACCATCAGTTGCGTAAAAACGAAAATATTCAACCTGTTTTTAGAATCTCTATTTAAACATTCATTTATACGAATCAACATAAACAATTTTTTTCCTGTTATTGAGAACGTGCGGATGAATTAATATGATGCAACATTCTATAAATATCAACTTATTGTTGAAGAATTGTTTTATGACGTAAAGTTAAAGATCGATTATTTTATAAACTATGTCAGATGTCGTTTACCAACAATCAATTAAATATAATTTGTAAATTTGTACGATTGGATTATGGAAAATCACTTGTGAGGAAAACAAAGAACATATATATATATACGTATATGTATAGTATAGTATGTTCATTCGTTCTACTGTATAGCTTGTTACTTTTGGCCACTAAGAACACGAAATATTTGTTTGTGACTTCTTTGTATATATCGATTTCGTGGTGATACAATGACACAAGTTATCTATCAGCCACTAGTTGGTTATAATGAATTATTGAAAACAATCGATAATGGTGGTTTTTATGAAGTAAAACAAGCCGTACGTTTACTAACGGGTGAATTTATGGCTATTAAGATAATTAACCAAACAAAATTAAATATAAGTGATTAGCGTTTTTCGCTTATTTCACCCATTTGAATGCTTGCGTACTACTATTTTGTGATCTAACTCGTATTGCGCTTGAAATGAAAGCCATGAAAGATTTACATCATGAACATATATGTCGACTTTATCAAATTATTGAAACAAATGAATATTACTTTCTTATCTTAGAGGTAATTACCTTTTTTGTATTGATTTAAATTCAAATTTTTGTTATACGTAGTATTTTTGTAATGGTGAATTATTCAATTATATTATAAATCGAAATCATCTCTTCGAAGAAGAAGCTCGACATTTCTTTCGTCAAATCGTTTCAGTTGTTGCTTATATGCATAGGTAGCACTATTGTCATCGTGATCTTAAGCCAGTATGCATATGATATCAATCAAAAAGAAGTAGACGATATAGTGCATTTTTATTGTAGGAAAATTTATTACTTGATCGTAGAGAAAATCTAAAATTGATTGATTTATTTCCAGTGGCGGCGGAGCCATTGAGACAGGTGAGGCTTGAGCCTCGCCTAGATTTCAGCAGATGAGGCTCAGCCTCACCTAGATTTCACAAGATGAGGTTCAGCCTCACTTACTTTTGTACTGAATATTGTTATTTTTTATTTGTGCATCAAAGCAGGAGCAAAAAAAGTCTTTTTTGGTATTTTCCAATCATCTTTTTTATACTGACCATTTTTATTTTTACTGCAGTTCAATAAAAAGAAGACTTATTTTTTGCTTGATGCGTTCATAAAATTCCACGGTAGAAAAAAAAATATTATGAGCCTCACCTAGCTTAATGACGCTCCGCCACCCCTGTTTATTTCTACACTTAAGCAAATATTTCAAGTATTGGTGTTGTTCTTTACGCAGTATCATGTGATGCTCTTCGATTTGATCATGAAAATATAGCAATGAAGAATAACTTGACGTAAAAATGATTTCTGTAGAATGGTATCTATCATATACCATGACATTTATCACCAGAAAGTGTTGCTTTATTTCGTCGAATGCTTCAAGTTGACTCAACTAAATGAATTCGTATTGACAATCTTCTCCGTGATGCATGGCTTATGAATTAGACTTATCCAAACCGTGTGTGAAATAGAAATCTATCAAGTATATTCGATATTTGTAATTCTATCGTTGAGTGCCATTGCTTTTTCATTGAATAGATTAGATCTATCCTGTATACGTGAAACCGCTTTATATTATGATTGACCTGCAAATGATATTGCACAAGAACTTTCTCATGTATGTCAAATGCTTCTTTTATTGAATAAATAAAACTATCAAAAATAATGATTTCACTTGGTTCTGCTAGATAGGATACGATTATATGACAGCGACATATTCTATTGTGTAAAAACCTTAAATCACGAAATAAATCAATACAACTTATGCCGAATCGTATGCAACAAAAAGAGCACATCTATCGCCTACAAATGGAATAAAATCAATAATACGAACAAAAGGAATATCGTAGTGATCAAACATAAAATAAAGAAAATATTGAATATCCACAAGTACAACGTGAAGATAAAAACGTTCGTCCACTATTTGGTAGTGTTCAGCGTGGCTTAAATACTGTTAAACAAATTCTAACAGCTACACGCATTAGTACAAATAAACCAAGAAAAACGTGAGTATGTAACTTTTTGATTTCATTATCGTAATGATTATAATCAATGCATAATATTTTAGAACATAGCTAATATAACATCATTACATATTGATGATGTGGATCAACTCTGTCATTTACTTGAACAATCAATTAAATATAATTCACAACTCAAATATAAAGAAAAGTATATATTAAGATATATAATAGAAATTAAGTAAACTATATTTCAAATACTTAGAAGTCGTTACATTTGCGATGCTCTTATTGAAAATGATTGGGGAAAATTTGTGTTCGAATTTAATTGAAAAATAGTTGCTGAACGAGGCAAAGAATTAGATATTCAACGGAAACGTACAAAAGAATATAAATGGCATTATAGATGATGTTATGGATACATTATCGAACAACTTTATCGTTTTTTACCTCATTTACAAGCATGCGTTTAATTCCACCAATTTTTCTATCTAGTGTTTTATCTGATCAAATTGATATATGTTGTGTAAACTTGAATATTTCAATTCCTATTATTCTTAATAATATATCCGTGTATTGAATTCTTGTCTCTATCATTCAATTGAAATAAACAATCAACGTAGAATCAATTCGTGTTTTTCTTTGTCTTGTTTCGTATACATTTGTTTTTTTCTTAGATAGAATGGCACATCCATTGATCCAAGGATTTAATTTATATAAAAAAGCTAATGCAATGTTAAACTATCGACTTGATCTCGATAAGGAAATTTTTGCAGTCATATCCAAAACATATGGCGATATTCGTCGTGCACATCTCAATCATCATTTCCCGTCAAGCGTTGTCGAACTTTCATCCTGTGAACAATTTAATATCAAGTTTAACGAAATTTTTGAACATCGTGTCAATCAAATTCTTTTCGAGTCGCTAGGAAATACGACACATATTCGCATACATGATTATTTGAATGAAAATCAAAGTCCTGATATTGTATTTTCCATCGGTAGAATCGTTGTTTTACTTTATTAGAAATTCATTGGCTTGTTTTTTAGGTATGCGCATTGCAGTTCTGTTAGAATTACGTCGTCGATTATATTTGGCAATGGGACAGCTTCATAATGCATTCGAGAAATATGAAGAATTATCGATTTATGCACATCAAGTTACAATGGGCATTCAACGCTTGAAAACTTGTGGACCACGTCTACTTGAATTGCCAGTTAATGATACGGTCATGAACACAGGAATTAAAACACCAGAAAGTTTCGGAAAAAATATTTCTGAACAATTAAAAAAATTAGCCGGTTTAACATTTGTTGATGTATCGAATAAATTTGAAGACTTCAACACGTATAATATTATGGCAGAATTAAGTGGTACACTGAATCAACTAGCTGTTAGTTTGAGTAAGATTCAAGACAATCACGTGCTTGTGAATATATGATATTTTTTAATTTGCAGCGACAATTGCTAACAATATTCGTATGTTGTGTTCAATTATAATAAATGGAACACAATATACGGCTATGGCTACGGCAGCCGCGCAAATTATGGGAAACCATATGGCTCTGACTGTTGTGAGTACAATGGGACATGTGGACATAAATTTGTTGAAACCATTGATAATAAAAAATGTCCTTTATTCATTAACAATGTTAAGCTATATGAGTGAAAACCTCTCAAGTAAGTTTTTTTTTCTACATTTTTAATCAATTCTTCTTGTTGTTGTAGCATGGTCACCACTAGAACGCCAAACAGCTCCGATACACCAAGATGGATTACAGTCAAATAGTACTTTACTTTCATCAATAATGGAATCGTGGATAATGCCAACATCTTATGAACCAGAAATGTTCATTATTGATTCAGCACCATTATCGGAAAATATAAGCGTATTTGATAATGTTGGTGGAACACGATCACGATTAGCAGCAGCAGCAACAACAGCAACGCAAATAGTTCAGGATGAACACGGTATGGTCTACATACTTTTTATTGATCATTATTTTCATTTTGTCTTTTCCTTTAGGACCAGGAGTTGAACCAAATACGACATCGCCATTGTTCAACTTGGGTAATATGGTGAACACCGTTGAATCATACATTCTCAACGATAAAAAATCAAAAAAGACGAAAAAGTGTCATGCAACACAACCAAATGTCAATTTACCACCACCACCACCAGCTCAACAACAACAACAACCAACACAAGAAGAAGCAGTCCGACAACTGGCTGAAAAACTAAAAATTTATCCACCACCCGATTCATTGTTCCCTTGATTTTTTTTCTTCGTTTCTTCTTTTGCATTTCTTTTCTTTTTATTTGGAAATAAAGTTGGCAGCTATTACTTGATCCTATCAGAACAAAATCAAAACTTGGTGGTATTCAGCTTTCATTTCGAAACATTAGAAAACACATGAACAAAAATCAATTGAAACCAGTCAGTCAAATATGAATAGACGGAAAATTGTGCAATGGATGTATGAAAGAAAGAAAGAGAGAGAGAGAGATAACAGCATGTGTTCAGCCATTGACAATTTCGACCATTCAACAATGTCTTACTGTTCTTTTCGTTATTGACGGCATCGGTCAAATTGAACAAAATGCGCATTCGTACATATATCAATATTGACTCTTGAGAAATACAATGGACATAATTATCAAACATAAAAACATGAATCGATCATGTCTTCAATTGAAGGATTTACCTGATGAACTTCTTGTGCTAATTTTCAAACAAATGAATAATGTTGGAGTTATGTATTCTTTATTCGGTGTCAATGAACGATTTGATTCAATTCTACAAGATCCAATTTTTACAAATCGTTTGAATTTCTTGAAATGTTCTTCGGAGAAATTTCTCAGCATATTTTCTCCCGATATTATCTTTGGTCGATTTTGTGCACAAATTCTACCAGCAATTCGTGAGAAAATTCAATGGCTTGATGTTGACTCATCAACTATGAAACAAATTCTATGTGCTACTAATTATCCTAATTTACATGAACTGGGCTTATTCAATGTCGAAGAAGGAACAATTCGAAGTCTTTTCACTGGTAAGAACATCTCAAAATCGAATTGATATAGTAGTAAATAAATGATCGATCGCTTAAAATTAACATGAGGATTGTTTGTTAATATATTACTTGTATATTTAGATGTAAATCTTTCATCGAATCTTTTTATAAAACAAATTACCAAACTTCTAATTACAATTGGTGTTGATCTGAAAATGAAGCCTTATTCAACAATGAAATACATCAGCAATCATATTTTTACCGTGTTTAAGAAGTTAACTCATTTAACATTTTCTGAATCATCATATCAAACTATGGTTGGATTATCATTTGCTTATCCACCCATCAATTTTTGTTCTTCAACTCTTTTGGTATTGAATGTTAGGATTGATTCTTTTCCTGTATGTTTATATATTCTCGATGGTCGTTTCAATCAACTTCACACACTCATTATGGAGACAGCCAACATTTTCCCATCGGAAAAAATTGAAAATCAAGTTAGTTTTTGTAAGAGAAAAAGAAATTGAATCTGCTTTTATTTTTCGTCTTGTAGGGTGATATACCAAGTCTAAAGTGTTTTTCTTTGTCTTGTTTTGAGACAATATGCTGTTACGATGAATTGGTTCTCCCACTTCTTTATCGAATGTCAAATTTAGAAACACTCAATTTGTCTCTTTCGATTTCGGTTAAACAAGCATTCATTGATGGATATAATTTGAAGAATAAAATTGTTAATCGGATGCCACGAGTTAATAAATTCACATTCGATATTCATTCGATTATGAGGATTCAAAATGACATAATTATACCAACGAATGAAGACATTCGAAACACTTTCAATGACTTTCAATATACACAGTTAATATGTTACATGGATCATTTTGCAGATAGAAAAGAATGCCAAGGTCATGTGTATACATATCCATCTAAAATGTCATATTATCAATATATATCAAATCAATTTCCAGGTGGATATTATCCACATGTTCGTCTTGTATCCTTGTATGACGAATATCCTTTTGAACATGAATTTTTTCTTCGAATAGTTCAATCATTTCCATTCATGGAACGATTAGTTTTATCTAATATCGAACCGCAACAACAAAAACAATCTCGCAAATCAACAAATGACGCTTGTCATTTATCAATAGCTGAATATTCTCATCTTATTGAGCTTGATCTTGAACGAGCGACTGATGATTATGTTGAAGAATTTCTATCTGATAGAAAAACATGTTTTCGAAAGAACATTCGTCTTTGTGTTATGACTGAAACTTTGTTAAGGGTAACAAAACATTTTACAAGAGATGATACTCGAATGAATTGTACCAAAGTAGGCAATTTATTGCTATGGAGTGAATGGAGATCTTCGAAATCTTTTCAAGAATATTTTCCTTCGCTCAAAGACTCTGATGATTATATTTGTCCGTTTTTTTACTAAAATAAATAAGTATTTTATTGAATGAAAGGAAGCGTGACTTGTATATTCCTGTTAGGAATCGATGTGTATTAAAAAATACGAATGTCGTTGTTACCGTCATATGTTTATTCCTTGACTCATTGACGTTTGTATACTCATTCCCTGACACATATTCCCCGTATATATACTCCTCTTTCTTCAATAATAAAGTTAGTTCCATCGTTATGGTACTCATTCGTCGTTAACATCAAGAAGGCACAGGGATCCTCTAATAGTCGTATACATGAATATTCAAATCTGTAAAAAACAGATTTATTTAATATTCAATAAACCTATCAGTGTAACTTAAGACATTTAATATTAATGAGGGAATCCTAAGTGAACACTAAAAATGTAATATATGTGACTCTTATTTGACTTTCTTTAAGGATTAACATGTTTGGCTACGAATAGAAATAATCCGAAGTATCTTAAACAAATGCTTTATCAATTTGATGATTTTGCTCTATTCAATCATAGTTGCATCTACTAGACGAGATACAATGAATTACTTTAGTTTTTGAGTGAAGATGGATTTTTCGAACTCACTGTTTCTCCTTCAGCCAGACCCGCCCGGCATCACATCGTACTATTCTTTGACAGGTTACTATAACTAACATGCTTTATCAGAAGTATTATTCAAATCCATATACACTTTATCATTCCTTAGTTTTACCTATGATTAGAAAATTGATTGCGAAAATATTAATAATAAATAATCTTATTGATAAATAATGGTCGCAACGAAGTTTTAATTTAGAATTAAGTTTTACGTGTAAGTGTTGTTCGAATCATATTCAAGTCAATTAGATCGATCTATCATCATTATCTCTTACATATGATGTATATACACATTTCAGAATATGAACTCATTGTCAAGCGAATTGATTCATACGATATTGCCTACCACAGGTGTCCACAGGGCCGATTTTATTGCTCTGCCAGGGCAGGGCAGGGCAAAATCATTTTCAAATAATTTGTGTCCTGCCCTACTCTGTCATTTTGGCACCGTGGCCCTGCCCTGCCCTGCTAATTAAGAAGAATTTTTTTCATATTTAAATTCAAGTTTAAGTAATCTTTTTTATTTGAAAAATAGTTCAGCAAATAGATAAATGATCAGCAAATAATAAATTAGCGCTAATTGAAAAAGTGTATATGATGATATTGCATCGTCACTGATGATCCATCAGTAGATCGACTTGTGTAGCCCGCTACTTCGCTGATCCAGTTTTAAAAATGTTTTGTTTCGATATAAACAGATCTCAGCGTATTTTCTGGTACAATTTTTTTACACTGGTTGTGAATTTGGATTTTTTTTTCTTAAAAAAAATTGGGTTTTGGCATCGAAAAGTAAGTTTTCATAAATTGTATTTTCAATTTTGTAACCAAGAAATTTAAAACGAAAATGCAGAGCAATATTGTTACAGTCATATGTTTATTCCTTGACTCATCGACGTTTGTATACTCATTCCCTGACACATATTCCCCCTATATATACTCCTCTTTCTTCAATGATAAAGTTAGTTCCATCGTTATGGTACTCATTCGTCGTTAACATCAAGAAGGCACAGGGATCTCTAATAAATATACCATTCGATGCAGAATTTGATTCCTTACAAAGTGCCCTGTTAATTGTTTACTCACATTCTTCAGGACAACTTCTGAGCGCTTGTACAGTTTCTAGCTTACTATACAATTATTGAGCTCGTATTTTGGATGTAGCAACTAGATTTTTTTACAGAAGGATATGCATGGCAGTGATCAACATATAACCATTGAATATTTTTAAGCATGTTAAGTGCTTCAAATTCGTTCGACAAAAAAACGTGTCACAGCGTTATGTTTGGTTTTTGCATTTTTAATCCGAGCAAAAATAGTTTAGAAAAAATACTTTTTACTGCTTGAAAGCCCATTCAATTCTCTACAAAAAACGGTACCATTAGCATTTCATTTGAAGAAATGATTTGGCAAGAAATTAGAGCTTTATAAGCAAACCTAGAAAAAAGGGTCCTTTTTTGTCAGTGTTACGCGATGATAAAACCTTTCTAGAAGCGCGAGAATTCAGTCGAACTAGGCCACTCTTTCAACATTAATAGATTATGATAAGCTGCGTCGAATGACGTTTGAATGACCTTATTAGCTCTTATACCTTTCGAGATAATTGCAAAACTATTTGTCAAAATATCACAGCATTACATTTGGGCAAGGCGAGATATATTTAACGAAGAGAGAATAAAAACTTCATTTTCATCACCAGGAGAGATAGATGAAATATCAGCACATGAATCTATCGACGATGATAGCGATGCATAGTTTTATTTTTAATAGTTTTATTGAAATAATAAGAACATCAGCAACTATTACAATTATATTTTAAATATATGTGCACTATTATCACTATTATGATTAATTTATTATTTTCTTTTGTTTTCTTACAAACTTGATTGGACCTTATGCGGTCATATCATACAAACACAAATATAACTATCTACTTACCATTCTATAGCGATATCTGGATAGTTTTAGTTTCTTTCACGTTCCCGAGAAGAATAAAATTGCTTTTATTTTCGAACTAAAGTAAGTATATTCAAAATTTGCAGGGCGTGAAGGTATAGCCCTGCCCTGCCCTGTACAGGGCGGATCAATTTTTTAAAAATTTGCCCCGTGTCCTGCCCTGTGGACACCTCTGTTGCCTACCATGAGCGATATATTTAATGAGAACATCAATATGGAATCTTCCAAAGGGGAAACAGCGATTTGTGATTTTGTGATTTAAAATGAGTTTAAATGATTTAAAGCATTCTGTTTCTTACTTAGAATTTCGGATTTATTGCGTTTTACATCATTTATGGGACAGATGACTGAGATCTAAAGAATTTATATTTGTCGTATTCAGATTATTTCTTACACTGAATTAACGATCCTTGTTAAACTCTCTGATGAAACAATTAATTGAAATAGAAAAAAATAAGGATATTTATCATCTTAAGGTAGCTTTGTTTGTAGCGAATATTCTCACACTACAATATACCCGTATAGATATATTGTCATATTTCGACTTTTACGTACATGAAGTATCTTTTCTTGATCAGATACATTTACTATTAATTCGAGATGGAGTGCATGCTAGTTCATTATCTAAAACAATTGTTTAAACCGAGACACTGTTCTTGTTTTCTTATGATAGAGATACAATATATATAAAAAACATACAGAAAAAATCATGTAGTTTGTTGAACCCTTTTCAATCGATCTGACGACAATATGGGTCTCGTTTTTGAAAAATACCAGTTTGCAGTCTGTTTGTGCATATATTTGATACGACCATTCAGTTCAACGGGAAAGAAAGAGTCAGCTTGAGAATTGTCGATGGAATCGAAAATGCGCATTCCTCGAATAGTAGAACGAGACACCTTCGGAAGAATATCAAGATCAAAGCCATCGATGGACGTTGATTCGTCATGTTCATCCACGATGTCACTTTCACTACGTTGCCTGTTGGATCGGTGTTGTTCGTTATCTTCATCTTCGTCTTCATCTTCGTTTTCATCATCGTTATCATTTGATTTAATATGTTTCTTGTTAGAAGTTGTACATTTAGATCTTGATAATTTTTTGTATGCTAAACGATTTACTTCTTCGAAAGATATCATCTTATCATATGGATTAAGAATAGACAATCCACAACCAGATATAATTTGATTAGCTTTAAGATAGGCGCTAAAAACTGTGTCTTCAAGTGGTTTCTCTGTAACTGTGATTGTTATTGTGGATGTTAAACGTGTTAGAGAAGTTTTTTTAGATTGGTTATGATGTTTCGGAAATATAATATTATTTTCTTTTGATTCAGAAGACCATTTGATACTTTGAAGAACAGCGAGCTTTTCAACACGCTGAAGAAATTCGTAAACGGAGAAATTAACAACAGATGAAAAAGGACCAGACATTGATCGAGCTGCACGAAATGTGCTTTCGCACATTTGTGAATTGAATAATGCAATGTTTAAAGCTTCTTCAGTAATTTTCTGTTCTGCGTACAGTACAACAAGATATGTTAGGCTATGTGCATTTAATTCGAGTGAGAAAAGAGCAGGTATGGTGATGAAGAAGTTTCTTTTCGGTATAGGTTCATTGAAAACAGTTGAATGAGAATGTGAAACTTTTTTGTTAAGTTCGTCGGAATTAGTGGTTTGCAGCCACGCAGACCATATGCGTACTATAAAGACTGCACATCACGCATTGTAAACTCGATCAATGATATTAGTACTTTTCTCGACGAAAGCCGACTCAATGCATTTTATGATCTATCAAAAACAATTTATAAATTAGGCGATTCAACAACAGTCAGTAACGAAATAGCATGGGTAAAATTGTTCAACAATTTTTCTTACCATAGGCAATTTTTATGTAATTTCACCTATTTATAGTAATGCGAAGGAATAGTATCTCCTCAATATAATATTTAATAATTTTATGTAAAGAGAAACACAAAATATTACCTGTAAATAAGCTTGTGTAGCTTCAGAGTTCGAAATAGTTTTAAGTGAAGAAAGAACAGCATCACTTGTGATCTTCTCACATGATGAATAATTTTGTTTGTCCTTCGGGCAAATATCTGATAAAGTTAATCCATGATCGATCTTTGAACGGTTGTCAATCAATTGTATGAGATGATCAATGTCGGCATACCTATCTCCCACTAACAAAATTGTTGTTGAAGATAAAAGGCGATTTCTTAACTTAGTGCACAGATGTGGAGCGTCTTATAAACACACAAAAAGTTGTCGAGATTTTAAAAAGAACCATGAGCTTTTCTAAGCGATACAAATCACAAAAAGATCTGAATTAATCCATACGAGCAAGTGTTGTTTGTATTGCACTAAAATAATAATATTCTTTCTTTCAAAAACTTTATAATAACGTAGAGATCGACAAATTTTGTTGTCATATTCCTTTTTTATGACTAAAAATGAAATATTAAATTCAAAATGACATTAGTTTTCGTTCTGAGAAAACATGATTCTTCGCACAAAACTAGATCGAAAATTAGTTACGATTCTCTAAAAGATCGAAGGAAAAATATATATTTCTTTAATTATAATCCTTTACTAAAACTTCGATCAATATATATCTAAGATTGTTCTGAATCTCAACACTCATCTATTAAATCTTAATGAGAAAAACTGTAGTGGATATTCATTTTTATTATCGTTGACTATCGATATGATATCAGACTTGTACAATGCTAAAATGTTTTATATTTCAGAAGTCATTCGATGTGATAAGATTTGACAATTCTCTTTTAACTAGAATGAGTTTACTGTATCTTACGAGTGTTCAATTGGAAACAGTTTTATTTAAAAAGATCAATGTGCTAGTAACCAATAGAAACAAAACACTGACTCAATCGATTAATATTGATTTAATGTTGAATCAATTTTCTTCATTAGAACATTTCTCTAAATAATCTTTAGTTCATATCAATTACCAATAAAGAATTTTGAATTAATAATAAATCGGTTCCTTGATGATGATTTTACGATATCAGTATGACGATCTAAGTATTATTTTAGTTTAGAAAATATTTCTGAAATATATGTAAGCTTTCATTGTTATGTTACTACATTTATTACCCAGTATATACTAAATACTAAGATTCCCTTTATTTTTCATTGACACTACTTATTCACTCGCTTTAAATAAAGAAATTTTGAAATGATCAGGATGATATTCAAAACCGGTGTGTTCGTTGGAAAAGAATCCCATAGAATCACCCATTGCTTTCATCTGTTTCGGATCACAGTCTGATGAAAAGCCTAAAATTCGGATATTTTGAGTCATGAATGAATCAAAAATTTTTGACCATCTGTTAAGAATGTCTCGAGCTGTGTATTTGCTATTTGTACCATAAGCAGCAAGAAGAAATGGTGATGGCGATGTTCGATTACTAGGACATACTGCTTGAATAACATTTGCGTTGATTAGAAACGATTTGTCGATCTTTTCATACCATTGTTCAAGTTCACCAAATGAATTAGTAGAAAAATACCGAGAGCAAGGAAATCCATCTTTAAGTGGAAGTGTAAATCCAACGAAAGAGTTGGAACGTGAATCGTAACAGACTTTTGATACGACTGAAGTACTATCTTCTCCACAGAATGCGTACTTACAGTCCAATAACTCGATAAATTCATTGAAACGTTCATATTGAAATTCGCCTTCGATGAAATATTTTTTAGAAGAAGTGAGGATCGATCGTAGACTTGTTAGACTAGGAATCAATCCAGGAATATTTAATCGAACGAAATCATAAACGTTACGCCCTCCCAGAATATACAATGATACAGCATAGTCTTTCACGGATTGTTCGTAGCGATATAAATTTTTAGAACGGGTGATGTTTGATAGCATATTCGATATAAAATCCAATGGGAAATCAGTCAATAACTGCAATTCTAAACAATTAATAAGATCGATCAAGAACGGATATCGTTGAAGAAGTTCAGATGAAATTGTTAAAGACTTGATATTTAATGAAGATGACGAACCGGTAGATGAAAGAAAAGTACGAAGTGAACGAGTAAACTTTTCAAGTTTTAAGCGTATACCTGGCATAACAAAAAACGAATATTTGCCGTTATTATCTTTGCCTGTAACGCCCAAAAATTCTTTGATTGATGTTGTTTGATGTGAATCGATTTGAAGAATGGAGAATGCATCGTCGACCTCAATCAAATCCACGGAAGAATTGATCATCTGAAACTTGGGTAATTCAACCACCTCCTTGCCACAAAACTCTTCGACAACATCGTAAAACGAATCTCCGCGGAGCGAAAGTACATCAAGCGGAAGAATAAAATTCATCTGAAATATAGAACTATTTTTTAAAAAATATGTCAAAGAATAATAGAGTATAAAAATGGTGCATTTAGTCAGCTTTGAAAAGTCATATGGTTGCATGTGACGATTCCTTATTGATGACACTGTCATTTTAATCACGTTCAGACATTATGACAGATCGGAAGAAAGCGAAAAGCATCTCATACCAAACATATATAAATATGTACATATATATGACTATGAACCACCAATAAATTTTCAATTAACGTTCTACAAAATTTATAAATGATTATAAAAAAAAGAAAGCTGCGTATAGCTGTATTGAGACAAAGAATAATCTTTATTCCTTTTTTCGTATACGAAATGAAATATATAAGTATATTGATTTGTGAATCAATTTATTGTTGCTGCGCTAGGGTAAACTATCAGATTACTACAAATTAATTTTTTCGTAAATGAAATGCTTCTATATGTGATAAAATCCGCAAGAATCGGTAATCGAAATTTGTTTGATCCGTTAGACTATGATTTTTAATATCATATTTGACTGCATACCGTTATTCAATTTGTACGTGCAATATGTTATTCTTATCAATTTAAAAGTGATCGTTCGGATATTATTTCTCTTTTATGACTGACAAGATTTTGTATGAGACTATTGCTTTTCTCCAATCTGCATAAAGTTTTGCTTGAGAATGTTGCCTTATTGTTGAAATTTGAGAAAGATCATCTGAGATATTTATGAAAGAAAAAATAAAGCATAAAAATGTAGTTAACCTTCATCTGGATTAACAAAAATGCTTACATAGCTGATATATATATATATATATATAGTACACCAAAAACATTATTAACGAAAGAAATACAAAAAACAAATCTTGAAATCAAATAAATAAAAATCAATAATCGCAATAGTTCCAGCATGTTATGAATTTTTTGTTCGTCGTCTTTTAATACTGCGGTTATTAACATGAGTTGCATTCGATACACCTCTCTTACGAGATAAAGTTTTACTTGATTGTGTTAATGCTAACGATGACGGCACTAAAGCAGTGGAGTCGTTCGATAAAATATTATTGTCGATATTGTTTTGGTCGGTTTGTTCTACATTGGTTTCATCAATTAACTTTTTCAGCATAATTGAACAAGTACGTCGTTCTAAATGCCGATTGAAATTCGAAGCCTAAAAGCAGACATTAAATCTTTATGTAAAATAACTAATTTGCCTTTATTTCGATTCATTTTATAAAAACTGTTCTTTAAAGAATTTGCAGCACTCTGTTATACGTAATACAATTCCTTATCAAGACATAAAGACAAAAAGTTTTCGTTTCAGTTTTACATATATACGTGAAGCAGATATTCTTTGAATTTACCAGAAAAAAAAGATTCTTTTTGTAGTGAACTTCTCTTATTTATCGTGTTTTGCTTAGCAATTTGGGTACGTATTATTTGAACTTTTCAGCGCGTTCGAGAATTACATTATCTGACTTTATTAAATACGAGAACAGTCAAAGTCGATAGTGAAAAACAAGTTTCATGTGCATTTTACTCAATCTGTATGTAGTTTAATAACTATGTACAAAACTAAAATTCAAAATGGGAAATGTAAATGATTACCTAATAAAATCCATTATTAACTGTGCGGCACAAGGTTGATCTAGCTCCACATTGACATATAATACACGCTGACTGCTCACCATTACTTTCATTTCTAAATTCTATCTGGTAGTCCACGCTTTCTACCAATGTACTTTCACTCTTCAAATTAAATTCATCTCGATGATTATTGTACCATTGCCGNATCTAAAGAACGATAGAAGAGAAAGACAACGCGAACATTTTCGACCATTTTGTTTCAGTTAGATGCATGACACGAGTTGAATTATATATATATATATGTATATTTTTCGGTTTCATTCATTCTAATCTATCTAGCAAAGTACGGACAAATGATCATTCGTTAGAAATGTTATTTTTTAATCGAATCAGATGTCTTTCACCGTAATCGAGAAAGAAGAAATACTTTTTACGTAGTAAGACGCTAAAATAATATATAATGACTATAAATCAGCATGATTATCGCTAATTTAGTTAATGGTATTAAAAAATTTTAAATATTACTTTCATATCAATATCAAGCTTCATTATAGTTTGAAGCCTTAAAAGAATTTTTTTCGATTATAACCATTGATTGAAGATGATTTAAAGTGATTTTTCTGATTTAAATTGAGTTAAGCTGATTTATGTGATTTAAAATGAGTTAGACTGATTTATCTGATTTCATTTTGACCTTTAGTTGATTTAAATCCGCTGTTTCTCCCTTGAATTTATAGCAGTCGATCATGGTCCATGACTTTATCTCTGATTAATGGTGTATCAAGCACTGACCGGTCAACATATGTCAATCGTTTGTCCCACTTCTTAGTGCCCTTTAACCTATTCAACATACTAGTTGCTCGTTCAGGTCAGCATCAGGATTATTATCTTAGATTGCTAGGTATTTTCGAACTATATATTTCTTTAAGAACTCTGTATTGTGATGAAACATTCAGCAAAGCCCCCATTAAAGTCAAGTATTGTTGAATCTTTAGAAAGAAAAGTTAAGAAATAGCTTTATTCTTCCCGGTTGAAAATTACAATGCTTTCCTTATGAACGTTTTCGTGGATAAATTTTCCATCCACTTCCAGGCTTTGAATCAAAAAGATTGTTTTAATCATTCATGTCACTGTTAAAGAATATTCAACATCTCTCAATTTTCCATTATTTTTCTTCTTCAAAAAATTGCACTTTTTTCATTTCTCACTAAAGCTCTGAAAAAGATATCATTTCACAAACAATCAAATTAATGTGATCAGTTGTACGTGGAAAACAAAACAATTCGATTCGACTAACATAAGTTAATCTAACAACGTTGAGCAATATATCGAAAGTAATCCAATGATATTAACTTAGTATTATTACTCGAGTGGCTATGAATGCTACATAGAGCGATGAGTACTAGTTTTTAAAAAATTAACTATTTCATATTTTTAAGATGAGCATAAAAGTAAGTGAAACGAAGGGTGTGACCATGAGCAAAGAACTGATCAGAATCTGAATAAAATTTTGGCAGAAAAGCTTAATTCCACAAGCTCTTTTATAAAAACTTATTTGGGTTTCTTGTTATTTTTATTATGAATTATTCTTTATATTTTAACTAGTTATTTACTTTAATCGTCTTTTTGTTTTTCTTAGAGTGAACGTATCAATAAATTAATCCATAACTCTAATGGAAAAATTAATGGATTTGTAATAAAATATGCATCACCTCCAATGGGTGATCAACGAGTGTTCAAACTGATTTCTGAACAACATAAAAAATTACAACAGCAATTGTGCGAGGTATTGACTGGTTCGTCTCTATCTACCCAATAAACAACAGCTTTTGGCACCCTTTAAAATCCTTCTTTTTTCCATATACGTGTGCTTGTTTCGTGTTGTCTTTGTGAATGTGATCTTGGAGATTGTCAAAAAACGTTTTGCCCCGAAGTATAGCTCCAACGATAAATGATATCAACATCGAATTTTATACCTTATGGAAGCCCGTAAAAAATGGTTTCTACCCATACGAACGAATAAGGGCTACAAAGATTTTTCTCTATCGAACTTTGATAATTTCTAGAAATGCATGAACTGCAGTCATCACAAAACTTTATTTATCATATAGAACTCAGACTACCATCTCTAATATAAGATGACTGAATCTAGGAATGTTGGTTTTATTTTGTACCATTCATTAAGCCATAAAGAAGATAAGAATAACCTTTCTAATTATGTTTAGCAATTTTATAAAAGAGATAGTTTGAGTTCTATATGATAAAGGATAGTTTTACTATGACTATGGTTCATGCATTTTTAGACATTATCAAAGTTCCATAGAGAAAAATCTTTGTAGCCCTTATTCATTCGTATGAATAAACCCCATTCTTGGCGGACTTTCGTTTGGTATAAAATTCAATGTTGCTATCATTTGTGGTTAGAGCTGTGTCTTCTGGACAAAACATTTTTGGCAACCCTGTATGTTGTTTGTTTTTGTGACTGTATGTTTCATGATATGAACATATTTAGATAATATGAAAACATAGAGGTAAACAGTTTCTTTATTTATTTGAAAAAACCAGCAGTGTCACATATTCAAGATTTTGGAGATGCTACAACATCTCCCGCGTAAGATGCCACATCTCGAGCGAGAGACACGGGTGTGGGCGTGTGGGATGCGCATCTCTAAAGGAGATCTTACATCTCCAGCGGAATACGCGACATCTGCTGCGGGAGATGTGCTGGCATCTCCAAAATCTTGGATGCGTGACACCACTCAACTTTTTAAAAGTGACTTAGAAGGTATTGAAACAGTTGGTAAACGTGGCCGAAACCAAGTTCGTTTAACAGCATTTATATTTAATATCCTGTGCAAAACAGCAACTACAAGTGAGACAATGATAAAAGTCACCTATACATTATAAATTTATCTTCTGTATTTAAAAGAGGAAGATATTATCGGCCATATTCGTTTAGAATTTAATGATAACATTCAACATATGTGTGTGGAATTAGATCTACAATCAACTGGTGTAAAACGACAACTTTATATTCAAATTACATGTATTTTGAAGAGTAAAATAAATAAATAAATGTTGGCTTTTACATTCGATATTTGGTAAGTATAAAGACAAGTTATGTTAATATTTTATTGTATTAAGTAAATAAATAATTACTATAGATGATTCTAAATGCAATTATCATGTTACAAAAACAGAGGAACCATGGAATCAATACATCGAACAAAGTAATCTATATCATTGAAATTTTTAAGTAGTGCATTAGATATAGAAAGAAGTATTTTTGTTTAGAATGTGATTTTATCGAATATGGCTTGTTTAAATCATTGAGATCTCATGCAAACCAACTATGGATATCATCTCCTTTCATTTGTGCACAACAACAAAAAATGTATCGTCTTTCGGTAATGATCATGTTCCTATGGAGAACAAGATTCTACATATGAAAGCATGAGCTCTCACAAAAGTATTAACATTCATCAAAGAATAAGTAACACTTTCAGTAATGAACAAAGATATAATCAGAAAAGAACAACAACTATGGATATCAATCGTGAATCATTGGAACGTACTCACGAAAAATTTATTGAAAGATACTATTCAAAAACAAACGTAATTTTAGAACAGGCATTCATAGTTAACAGTAGAACTGCTCAGACAATCTATAATCGATTAAAATCGTTCGGTCCCAAAAAGTTATTTATAAAGTAATTTCTGCAGTTTTATTTTTAACAAAAGCTCTAAGTACACAATTTAAAGATTGCTTTTCTTTTCGGAAACGATCGTCGAGCGGCTGATTCTTTGTTTTGAAAAACAAACTAATTATTTGTTTTTTTGCGAAAAAAAAGATTTTTTTTGTCAATTAAAATGCGATTGCTACGAATTAAGATGCTGGTTTTTTGTTGTCAGAAAAAAATGATTTTTTTTGTGCATCTATAAGAACTAGCGTTTTCTTTTACCAAGTTTTTAATGCTGTATTATTTTGTTGTATTTAAAAAAACATGATGCAATGATCATAATCTTTTATTTATCAATTTGACAACGATAGATAAGTATCTTATCAGGTTGTGCAATTCAATTAGATGAACGATCAATATAAATTGGTTTTCTTTGACCTCGCATCGGATCCATTAAGGACTCTCTTCGAGAATGTGATTATTTATGGATTATCATTTCGAATGAGTGAATTCATATTTTTTTCCTTTTTATTGAGAAATCAATTGAAGTGTAGAATTTGTAAAACATCTATTGTAATTGGTGAATTATACATGAAGCCAGAATACAGTTCAAATTCATCATATTATGGCTTTTTTCTACACCATTCCTCTGTGCACACTCTTACCATGCAGTTTTTTACTATTATTATAATTAACTCCTAAAAACAGAACTCCTATTTGATAAGGGCTGGGAAAACGGTAAAAGCTGATAGAAACAGAATATAAAAGTTTGTTTGCTATGGTGCACATGCGATAAATAAGGCATCAAACAAAGGACATATTAGCAGTAGTAGTAGACGCAAATAATTCTTATGAATTACGACACATCATTGAAACTATTCCTACCAGAGTTCCAGTCAGGTCAAACTGTACACTTAAAAATACAAGGCTGCTTGACCTGTCTGTATTCTTTATAAATATAAGTTTTTTTTAAAGATTGAGGGTAATGCTATTGATTGGCAGAAGTAAATAATAATGTTCTGTCTTCATTGTATTTGATCCAGGTGATGACTAATGTTCAGCTCAAATCCCACAGTGCCTCTTCTTTATCTATTTGCTATTCATGTTCTCATTTATATATATTTGTTTTATTATTGATTTTTGTTAAAATCTTTCTTATCGATTATTGTTCAGATATGTATTATTGGCAGCTAACATCTTTATTGTTTTTGTTAAACTTAGCTGTTAACATTTCAATAGTCTTTCTTCGTGAAATGGGTGATATTGATCTTTCAACTTCCATTTCTATTGATGATCTTCCATCTCAGTTCAAAAGTAAAACAAACTAAATATTTCTATTCTATCATAGAATTGGTCAAGAATTTTGTGACCCCTCTCCCCTCAATTTTCGAAAAATAGTCTTGCATTGTATTTCACAAAATGAAACCAATACTATTCTAAGCACGATTTTATAAGTTACCCTCAATGATGTTAGATGTTAAGCTAGAAAATCCAGAATTCAAATCTGAAAATCCTGTAAAACTCCGGAAACTGTAAAAATTAAAAAAACGCACATATCCAAAAAATCTCGAAATAGTCCTGAAGAAATTTCAAAAATTTCAGAAAATCTACAAAAAAAAATCTCGATAAATCAAAAAAAATCAAAAAATTTTCAAAAAAACTCTGAATAAGCGCAAAAACACCTCAAAACTCCAAAAAATTCTGACAACCCACTAAAAATTCCTGAAACATCTCGAAGTTTCAAAATCTGGAAGATCTGGTAACACTAGTTACGCTCCCAAAATTTTTGGAAAGCAGGATTTTTTGATTCTCCCCACCCCCACCCGTAGTAATAAAAGTTTTCATACTACGTGATTAATATAAGAAAGCATTAGCAGTGCAGAGAAAACAGCGTCTACTATAATTTAATTCTTCAGTAAAATGTTATTTTAATGTTTTTGACTTATGGTTCTCTTTACACTACGCTGCGAATATGATTTGAAAATTAAAGATATAAATATAATCCATATTATGCTTTATAAGTGTTCTTTGAGCAAAAGATCGACCGCTTTTTCTGCTAAAGCATAAATGGTTAAACAAGGTCCTGTTTTCGAGGCAAATCCAGCTGGAAAAATTGACCCATCGACAATCCTAAGATTTTTTATTCCATGAACTTTGAAGTTACTATCAACCACAGAATTCTGAGCATTCTTTCCCATGCTGCATGTCCCAATGAAATGATAACTAGGAGTTAATGTATTTTTAACATACGTGACCAAGTCCATTTCTTTCAATCCTGGTAAAATTTCTATGATGGGGCCGAACTTGTTTAGCGCACTGGTTGACATAACTTTCCGTGTGTAATGTATACTGTCCACGAATGTTTGAAGATCTTTTTTGTCTTCAAAATAATCCATGCTTATTTTCGGTGGCGTTAGTGGATTAGCATTGTGAAGTGAAATGGAGCCGACTATGGATTTCGGTGCAGCATTTAATATCACCACAAACAGTCGCTTTGATTTTTCGTTCATTTTTAGAATAAAAAAAGTATCAGGATTCAAATTTGTTGTAGGCACATGAGTATTGACTAAACCAACTGGTATTGATTGATTTATAGGAATATTTTCTGCACTATATTGCATAATTAACACACCATTATCCATCAAGTTTTTACCCACTTGTCTCAATTCATGTTTCACTGGAAGTTGGTGTTTTTGAAGAATGTCAGGATCACCGACACCAGACAGCATGAGAAGATGAGGACTGTAGAATGCGCCAGCAGACAAAATATATTCTTTTCTCGCGACACCGTTAAAAAAGCCATCCGACGACATGAACAAAACGCTATCTATGTGCTTTGTTGCTTCATTCAAATTGAACTTAATGGCTGTAGCACTTGTCATAACATGAAGATTCGGATATTTGGCCATAGCAGGATTCAAATACGCATCACCACTCCAACTTCGAAATCCATTCGTAAACGAGGAGGGTTCGAATGATAAACCATGATCGACAGCATCTGCTAAATCCTCACTAAATATTTCATTGACCTCATCAGCCACACTTTTCCATACATCGTGGAATATAGCATCACGAGCTTGGGTTATTTTTATCGGGCCACTGTTTCCATGAATGTTGGTGCTTCCATATGAGCGATTCGATGTAAAGTTTTCAACCATCTTGTAATATTCGGACATATTCTCGTAACTGAATGATGAATCCCCGGTTGCGTCAAAAAATGAATTCCAATCATTCGCCATCATTCTTTCCATTCCACCGCTGTTAACGCTACTTCCTCCAAGCGTGTTCCATACGGTGACATCCAAAGTTCGGTTATTGAGATTAGGTGATGAGTCTGCAGGCAAATAATGTTTGTAGAACAAAGTACTCTCCAAGCGATCGAACTCCGACTGTTGCCTCATTAAAACATTCGACGTGTCATTTGAGCCACTAGATACAAGAAGAATTTCAAAACCATATTCAGCTAATCGAGCAGCTAAAATGCATCCAGCACTGCCTCCGCCAACGATTAAGAAATCAGTCACAATCACTTGAAGTGGAGAAGACAGCATTGTTTTTGCTTCCGTATTCTCTAAACATCATACTGTCAATATTTTCATGACCAAACTCAGTTTGATTCAAATAACTGAATAAGTACCGATTAAAATATTAACCTTTAAGGGTGTGGATGTGGATGTGGAGGGGTATGCCTGTATTTGTTAGATCCATAGCCTTACACCCACGTCCACCCACCCTCAAGTCTGTCTCCCAATAGAGCCAAAATATTTCATTGTACTCCAAAACTTGAAATCCATGTCCAGGTGGAAGCAGCCGGCCGGGGAAATATCCGGATTTTTCCTGTTGGTTCCCGCCGGAAATCATCGGAAACCACCGGGAAAATCCGTCCCGGAATACTGCTTCCAGGGTCCGGTGATATCCGGCGTTTTCCTGCACGTTCCGGTGCGTTTCCTGCATGTTTCTGGCCGGTTCTAATTAAATCCGCTCATTTTCGGAGGCCGGAGACATCGTCCTGGGTGAAATAAAACGAAGTACTTTGGCTTTATTGGTAGATAGACATACTCTGGCTGAATTCCCACTAATATACCGTAACACAAGTAGATAGTAGGCTTGAAATAGGGTAAACTTATTGAAGCATAGCTATCGTACAACCTGGGAGTATAGGGAATAGGCTGGAGTACCGGAGTCTCGCTTTCCCCCTTGTTTCGAGCACAATCACTGGTCTAGGTTAGCAGTCCATATGCATGTTGCTATCCTCATATAGTTATTTGTTAAAAAAATTCTGGTCCGAAGATTGGTCTTTAGCTCAATCATCCGTGTCGGCTAGTGAGAAGGCAGATTTGTTCAAACCCACGTGTAGAAAAGCATAAAGTTTTCTGTTTCTTGCTGAACTGAAATTGTAGACACGGGCTAAAGCAGTAAGGCTAGTTCTTTAGTTCGAACTATGAAAAATGCCTGTCAGAAACTGAAAATTCTTACCATTAACGAATGAACTGCAGCCGCTGGGGCATTCTAGAATGAATATCAAGTAAGAGACATTCTACTTGGGAAATTTCATTTCTATACTTGTTTTAGTTTTCATCGTATAATTAGATATCACGATGGAAAGGAAACAGGCGATCGCCAACGTGCATAAAAATAAAACGATCATTGAGATCCTGCCCAAACTGCATCGGACAATGCCATTTTCAGGATTTCGTGACTCCATAGTAGCTGTCGTATTGAAAACCAAATCAGCATTCGATGGCATTAACGGGGATGATACTATCATCAGCGCAGTGACTTCTATAATGAAATACAATTTCTTTTTTGCCCAAGTCAGACCTTTCAGACTTCTCAACAATATCATTCATGGGAACAAGAAATGTGACCTCATAATCTTTTGGGTCTGATTTAAAAAATGGTAAGGCTGGCAGGTTGTAGTTCTAAGAAGGCTAAAAGGGAGAGTCAGGTCAAATATGTAAACCACCTTCTACTTAACCTTCCCGAGACTAAAAAATCGGAGTTTAAAGTGAAAGTTTAGCACGGATCAATAAAGCTGCTCCGATGCATCGTTGCTAGGCATGGTATGAAATATTTCTATTGCGACGATTGATCAAAACGAAATTGATTACTGCCTAAATAACAATAACAATACATTCTCATTCTTGAGAAATATATTTTCACCGAATTCAATGCTAATCATGTCAAAATCTAATGCCTGGTTTGGAGTTAAGTGGATCGGAATTGGCTTGTACTTAGTTTTGGCAGGATTTGAGGAAGATTTCAAATGAATTTTACTGGTAGAATTTCATCAAAGGTAATACAGGCCTAGCAATCCGACTCCACAATAATTTTTTCAACTTTATACCTCACTTTTTCATTAAAGAAACGGATTTTTGTGGAAGATAAAGCTACTTTATAAAGCTTGATCCAAATTAATCGTGTTTGTGGTATCCAGTGTAAATACCGAACTCAGGTTTTATGCGTTCAAATGCGTCTCGACACTTTCTTCTTTGGAATCACGTATCTAGTGAAACATTTCTTGCTTCTAAATAATTCGTTTTATGTCCACCAGAAAATATATATCTACATTTCCTATAAAATTAATTCAGTCTGGATAATGTCCAATCATAGAAAAATTTCATGGTTTTCTTATCACAAAAAACAAAACAAATGCATCTTTTAATATAGCAGAATAGGTGCCTCAAGTCTGAAACATTGATATTCAAAAATTGAAGCTACTGAAATTTCCGCAAAAAATTAAACTATTTTTTAAAACGAATACTTTGCATCGTTACATTTTTTTTAAAAATTATTCAATTCAATATATTTAGTTCACAATTTTTTGGATACGCAAATATATTTATACTTACAACAACTAGTAATTAAAATATCCCATGTGCACACCTTTTTATTGATACTTGCATGGTTAAATACGTTTCTAGTACTATGAAAATAAAAAAGGAGTTTTTCAGAACCTTTTTATGGGTTTTGGTATCGGGTAAAACGCAGAACCTTCAAAAAAGGTTCTGGATGAAAATATGGTTCAGTAAAGAATAACGAAACCATATCTGATTTTTATTCAAAAAAGGTTCTGCTCTACATATAAGGTGTTTCATTATTTAAATAGTTTATCGTTAGTATTTCGCTTATACCTATATACCTATGTCGATATTCTTATAACTATATCCTTACAACGATATTCTTATAGCTATATCTTTATATCTACACCCTTACCTATACTCTGTATCGTTATACGAACCTACAAGTAGAAATTATAATAAATATTTATTATTATTTTATTTTGAATTCAACTTATATTATTTGGTCAGCATGAATTTAGAATGAGAAGGAATACTAGATTTACTTATGGATGCGCTAAAAATGATACGTACCTATATTGTATGTCGTAATAAGAACCTAAAAAAATAAATTAAAATAAATGTCTTTATTATTCAATTTTAATTCAACTTATGTTTTTCTGCTCAGCATGAATCTAGAATGGCAAGGATAATTCTAAAGCAAATGTCAACCTTTTTGACTAAATCGCTTAAAACCTTGATCAATAAATAGCATTACTACGGCATGTACTTAAGAGCTTTAACTCTAAACCAAGTCAGTTAGAAAGATAAAAAAAATGCAATAACAGTGATCGATAGCTACACAATTATTGAAGAAGTCAATATTCCAATAAATAAAAGTAGTTTAGATGTAACCAATAAGCGAACTAAAGAGAAAAAATAGTCAATCTAGATATGGATCATTGTTATTATTCCGAATTAATAGTGGATGATGACGCAATCTTTAATATGAGAAAAAGATGAGTTGAATTTAGAATTGAATTCGTAGCATTTTTTACTAGCTGATTTATAAGATGTTATTATCAAGTTCAAATCATTTTTTTTTGCTATATTTATTTTTAAAAAAATGAACTTATTAAGTGTTAGCACAGAAGATGATACGCGTAAATTTCAGCTTTTTATTAAAGGAAGAACTATATCGTGAATTTAAAGATTTTGTATTGAATATATGAAAAGCTCGAGTTTTTATGCAAATATTTGAACTGAGTGAAATCCTTTTATTTTTGCAAAATTAGTTTTCGATTCGATTATCAGATAAATTCCAATTAAATCCTACCTGAAAAGCTAAAATGTTATGCTAATGTTTAAACGTATCGTTAGATGCAGCTCACAGCCAATTGAACGAAGTCGATTGGCTATTTTTCATCTTGCTATTTAACTAGGTAGTAAAATGTATACCAACAAATGAGCTCCCGACAGTTAAGCCTCACAAGATTGAAATTTCATCGATTAATTATAGAACACAATAAATTAATATTGGATCGTTTTATTCACTGGAAAATAGTACACAAGAACATTCGACATCTTTTAATGCTATTGATGACTTACTAATATATTTTTCGTGGTAAGTCAATGATCTTTACAGAAATGAACAAGTTTTTCGAATTATATTTGTATGATTCATAAAGGTTTCATCATTCTTGCTATATTTTTATATTATTATTAACAATGTCAATTGTAAAATCTTCGAAAACCAACGATCAACTTTTACTTAGTGGTTATCGGTATCGTCGTGCAAATAAATCTCAAATTATTTGATGTTTTTGTTGAAATAACAAGTAACGCGGCGCAAACGTCGCTGGCCCTCTACTGAAGGAATGTGATATTGTGGAGCATACTGTTTCAAACCAACTAACAAGGAACCTAGTATTATATTACTATATATAGGTAGAAGGAGGTAACTTAGTGGAATAGTCTGTGAACGTATATGTATATCTATATAATCAAATTCCTAAAAACTAGTAGAAGTACATTCTAGTCATAAAGAAAATCGTCAGTGGAGATATCTTTCACCGCTCCGGGTATTGATTTCATAAGGTGGAGAGTTTTTCAAAAATATTATTTTGTTTCGAGAAACTTTGTATATCATCAATTGAACTTCAATCTGAATTAGAATGGAATCGAAGAAAAATTGCTAATATGTTATATATATATATATTGTTACAGCTCATTTATTTTCCAAAATATAAATCAATCTCTTATGAAAATTTATTTATCAGTTTCATTAAGCAACATTATTGTTAATACATGACCATTGCATTTTTTACTATTAGTCATATGATGATAAAAAGGAAACACTTTTTTCATGAAAGGTGTCTAAGTAAAATTTTTTTACAGTATTCGTGGTTCACGTAGCTCTTAGTAGCTAACAGACGAAATTCAAGAAAAGTTAATCCTATTATTCGATATAGCATGTTTTTGAAAATAGTATCATTGCCTCTCTTATTTGATTTCAATAAAAAATGACTTTCAACGAATAAATCAATGTAATCGGTACTCATCCAGAAACAATGAACAGAAGCAGCTTTTATTGTATCTTTTTCAATAAAAAACTAAAAATTATTCCAAATATACATGTATACGATTCGTGCTCGTTATTAGAAGCACTGTCAAAAGATTAATTAGAATTATCGATAGATCCTATTGCTTACAGTGATCTTTTAACTTCGATTTTGAAAATAAATAACCTACATAATAATTATCAATCTAAAGTGCTTACATAATAGATACGATATGATAGTAAATGTTTGATTAGAGATTTACATTATATATTCTTATAACATCTAGCTTTCAGTAAATTGCTAATTTGATCACAGTTTAGATTAGAAAATGAATATATTATGAAAAGTTAATCAATCGAAACGCTTACAAAAATATTGTATTTCAAATAGTTGAAAGCACTACATGCACCTGCTATCAAATGACAAATAAATCATTTAGAACCTTAGCTTTTTTTAATCACTTGCCCTTAGGTTCATTGTTATTGTACACTTAAATCTTGGTATATTCTTTTGATTTATTATATATATTTTGTCGTATCATGTACTACATTTGGATTGATATTTGGTTGCAGTTCAATTTTCACGTCAAATGAATTTCCTTGAAAATGCTCGAACCCCTTACGCAGATAGTTTCAAATATTATATAAAAGATTTTAGTTTTCGAATCTTTTTTTTGTTTTTAAAGAAATTACGTAGCACAAGTATACAGTAGAACAATTTAACAATGAATAACATTATATCTGTTTTCATTTTCAATGTGTTCTTTTGATTCAATTGCTATAAATTTCTAGAAAAAAACTTTTCTTTGGTTCACTTTTGTCAAATACATGAATTCATATGAAAGCCATTATGATGTCATGATTCTTGTGAATTTAACTGAAGTACACGCTACTGTATAAATATTATGCATTACAAATAAAAACAAACATAGCATTGGTTTAAATTATCGAATGTAGGTTTGTTCAATTTCAAACTCATGAGCTGATTAAAAAGATATCAGTTCTGAACACATAAATTTTAAATAGAAACACACCAGTTTGTAAAGAAAATACATGCATTCGATGCTATAATATAACTGAATATGTCATATTAGTGATAATCATGTTTATTTATTTATTTTAGAACAGCTAGTGCTTAAGACATAATAATTATCAATATCAAAATTATTCAATAGTTTCGAAAATCATGAGAAAAACAATCAACTCGACCAATAGCGTAAAACCCATTCAAAATGTGATCTTGCTTCAGTCCATATGCTTCTCGTTCCTCGGAATTAACTGATTCGTAGTAAAGGCAAAACAGTATTGAACCTAAAAATAGCATAAAATATGTTTTAGCTGGTTGTATTGGAATCATTTCTGTCTCACGATCGTCACTTGTGAATGCAACTTTATGCATGCCATCTCTTGTTATTCGAACTATAGTTAATAGATTCATAGCGCGCAGTTATCTGTTGTTCGTATTTTCCAAGTGATATTTTAGTGTCTCTATTTGAGCTATATTATGAAATATTCTCGAGACCATTTGAAATAAAAACATAATAGACTAAAGGCAAAAAAAAAGCATAAAACGATATTTTTTTATTATAATGTCCAGCTACTGAATTTGTGTTCAGATCTTCTAGATACGACGTTTGAGATAAAGTTGAAACAAATACAGGAATAATTCCAGCCTCAACAGCAGCCTGGGAAAACAAAATGCAAATATCAAAGAACAACATTTGAAGGTATCAATATTAAATCATATCGTTACAGACTTGCAACACATAGTGTTGGAGAAACTGTTGTATAGCAACAGAGACCATGCAAAGCGCAAG
>CAJNYU010000239.1:0-28385 GCA_905331475.1 Rotaria socialis
CGGTAAATATCACCAGTTCAAACGATTAATCGCGATATAATCGCACGATTAATCGGGCTAATAAATCGCGATAAAATCGTCGATTTTTAAGCGATTTTTATGACATGGGTAAGGATCCGAATCTCGGCCCGAAACCCGGAATCTGTTGGTTCTTGTCGGTTTTCATGTAAGATCCGATGCAATCCATTTTCAGATCCGATTGGATCCGATTGTAGGCATGAACGACCTGGGTAAGGATTCATTTTCTTCAATTTTGTATTGTATAATGATTGGCTTCATCGTCTCTACGAATTTATCAAAACTACAATTGATGAATTGCTGTGATGAAGACATCATCGTTTGTAATATAAATCTAAAGCAAAATATCAAATTACATACATTTTCGCAAGAAAAAATCGTTTTTTTTGCTGTTTCATAGATAAGTAAGATTCCAAACAGACGAAAAATTCGTGAGAATGATTTCCGCTTTTATTCAATAGTCGACCACACTAAGAAATTAATCCTCTAGTGAGAAAATAAAGCAAGCCTCTTTTATGTATGTAAAATGTATGTGTCGCTAGCGTACGTGTGCGTTTAGTAGCGCTTTACTTTCAAAGGCATTATTTAACAATTTAATGAAATAACATCTATTTAAAAATGTTGTATGTGTAAAATTTGCCTGAATACATATATTTATATTGATGATTTGTATTTATAGCACATTCAGTGTTCGGTAGTGTCGTTACCTGCGATTACTGCATGGATTTTTTCTTTTCATTATCCTTCTTTTGGTCATGAATCATATTTGTTTGTTTGACGTTATGCATGTATGAAGAGGTCTTTTTGCTAGTTATTGTGTGGTTATAAGTCATAAAGGTTTTATATTATGTTATGCAGTGAAGTAATTATGGACAAGTAATTACAAAATAAAATAAATACGAGAAGTTTTATAGTTAGTCATGAGACAGTAATACTTAGTGATACCATAAGTAACAATAAGACTTCATTTCTTTTCGTCTTTCTCATCTTTTATTAAATTCTATTTTGTTTCTTCTCTCAATCATGCATAGTTGCATCGGAAGGGATGAACAATAAAGATATTTCAGTCTTAATTTAATATCGGAATAAAGCAAAAAATCATTCGTGAACTGATTGCATAGCCATTCTTTTAAAATGTCTTCCCACATTTTTGTATGAAGTCAATTACAAGATATTTTTTCTTCAGCTGTGTGGTGTGGATATAGCTATAGTTTTGCATCTCGAGTGTAACACACCCATACCCGTACCGAAAGTATCATTTGAGAAAATTTTTCATACAACTGTTGAAAAATCTATTCAATTTTTGTTGTTTTTTAGAGTAAAAAGAAAGTGCGCGTCTTTAATATAGAGCAAGAGGTGTAAATATTTATTTGTTTCAGTAGGGATTGATTTTCTGCTATTTATTCGCTGCATAGCTGTTCTATTTGTCTCGCAGAGCACCATTAATTTTCTGAATGAATGTATCAATATTCATTGGCAGTCAGATGCATATTACTCCTTGCAGCAGCGAAAGATCAGTCTCTGTGTCTTTTTTTGTTATTTAAGTTAAAAAAGTCTTGTTCTCTATGTTTTTCAGAGATTTGCAAAATTATATGAAAGTCGAATAAGATGAGATTATTTTCCCATGATCGAATTGATTAAGTAAAAAGGAAGATATGCATAGCCAATTCTGATTTTTTTTTCGTCTCAAATGTTGTGATTTCTTCTATTGTTTGATATCTATTAATCAAGAAGATAGTCTTGAATAGTCGTAAGGGAATTATTTGTGAAAGTTGTTTTGGTCAACGATTAGCAACATTTAAATTTCTTGCATAGACGTAAAACTAGGTTCTTCATGGGGTATTGAACATGCCATACTTTGAACCAATTTTTTTCTAAGTAGTCACTGATCAGAGATAAGTATCGTTCGCTCTATGTACTACACTCAATTGTCATATAATTACAATTTGTTTGATGTACAAAGAATGTGTGACCTTCTAAAGTACAATCAATTCCGATAGTATGCAATTGATAAAAACAAAATAAGTGACCTCTTAAGAAAGGACGGGCGCGCGTAAGAACGCAAATCGGCCCATTTCATTTTTACCAAACAACATATGCAAAAGTTGCATAGAGCTACTCAAAAAAATGTGCTGATTGTATCTACATAGAAATTAAAGAGCACCATCAGCGTTTCCTAGATCAAATATATAGCGTGACTTCACGTGAGATTAATACACATCTCTGAAAAGATACCGCATATCACTGCATAGACAAGTCTTCGGAAAAATCGAAAAACCATCTAATTCGATAGAGCTTAAAAAACTCTACGGAATGATACTATTTCCAAGTTGAAAAAAATATAGTCACAGTTTGAGTCTAAGAACAATATTCTAAAAAAAACAGCAAAACCATTGAGATTCTGTTTTCTTCCGTTATAGTGGTACATAGTTCCCGCTACTGAAATGAGAGTCATAACGCCGAAATGAGTTTTATGTTCGTTCGTTCGCACAGAACGAAAAAAATGTTTCATTGACCTTGAAGATCGCTCTTTGCTGAATCGTAAGTACCATCACAGATCTAACTGGTACTATGCAACCGGGATATGGACCAATGGGGTGCCTTCAAGATGTTGATCCCAGGCAATCAGATTTCGAGAGGTCGAAATTGAGCCAATAATATATTTTCAAAATCTCGGTATCAGCCAATAAAATTTCGAGGTTAGGGATGTAACAATACCATTTCCAAAGGCATAAAGATCGCATGTGTTGCCTAATTCGAGTTATAATATAGATCACACTTTAACTGCATTAAATAAATTCGAAAATAAACGAAAAAATTCAGAAAAAGAAATTTTGAATTATAATTTTATAAATGACAGGGGTCACCCATGTAAGTTAGCAGAAAAGCAGAAAAAAAATTCCCGAATTACGCCTAATATGAACCATATTTCGGTCTCTGGCAGCCTGATTCACTGTACACTCGTAGTCTTTACCAAACGCGACCTCAGAGGGTGGCTGGGTGTGGGTGTTACTCTTATTCTCACTCACAACCACACCTACAGCCACACCCTTTATTGTAGGTCTTATCTTGTAAGACACACACACACTCAGCATTTTATTTGTTGCTCGTGACGAATTTGTGATTTATTAGGTGAAATATGAGCCATGTCCATGTGTTAGTAAGAGCATACATAAAAGGCACATAGTGCCGTGTGTATGCTGGAATAATGTCATTAGTTTTGTTCAAATATGATCTTTATGTGCAAAGAAAAAGTAATCAAATGACACGTTGCAATCGTAGTTTTTTCGAATATAGATTGCTATTTATAAATGCTCTTATTATACATGTTAATTTTGTGGCAAGTTGAAGCCGTGCCACGCTATCCATTGAATATGTGTTTGACTGATTCGCATCAGTATGTATTTTTTCTTCTATGTTTTGTCTCTAATGATCAACATGGCCACTTTCAAGAATATGCACCGGCTCATGAATTAATTTCATGCTGTCTGTGGTTACCAGAAAGCAGCTTTCTGACCCAGGACTCTGGTTTTAGCAATACATGGGATTCGAGTTTTACTTTTGCTCAACTGAACAAGGAAGATATCCAAAGCGAGCAATTAGTTTCTTGGTCAGCTTCAATTGATTTTGCTGAACAGTATGAAATGTTTTTGAGTAAAATTTTATCATTATCAGCTTCATTTGAATCAAAAAATGTATTTTACAATTGTACATCACCATGGTTTGGTCCTCGCTGGTGTTTTTCTCGTGATCTACCGCTTGACATTTTATTGAGAGGCTTTGCCAACTTCATATATCAATCAAAATCAGAAATCGAGCATTATATTAAAGTAACATGTGATGAACATCTCAAATGCCATACAATTCTTCCCTTATGTTTGGGTTGGCATGAGATTTGTGACGAAAAAGTAGACTGTTTGAATGGGTCAGATGAATTCGATTGTTTTCAACTCGAGATGAATGAATGTCTTTCAACTGAATATCGATGCCATAATGGTCAATGCATTCCAATAGAATTCTTTCACGATTTAACTACTGAACTCGAGTGTTTAGATGGAACCGATGAATCTATTGGGAATCAGAATTTTGGCAGTTATCGAACAGATCCCTGTTTCCATTATGAAGAGCACACTTGCGCACTAGGATGGTACGGTTTTCCATGAGGTGATGGAAAATGTATTGCAAACTACTATGGGAAATACTTCAGCTGTTTTAATGACCGTAACGAAATCTTCAAGAACAATCTTTGTCCGACTATTATTTTCTGTTTAATGAATCCTGTTGGTTATGTTGAGCGTGAGAATTGTGAGGAGTTTTGTGAGATGAATGATTGTCAAATAGTAGAGTGTGCGTTGCTGGACGAGTCTTCTTCTGACATAGTCTTATTCAGATATATCCGCTTCGTATTTACAGATAAACAAACTCAATATGAACCTAAACAAATTCTATTAACAGGTTACGTATGTTATGACGTAAATAATTAATTTGTTGTGGAGAAGTATGCATATGTGCTACCGTTCCTCGGTGAATCCTCTCCCATATTTACGATTGCTAAAGGTAGGCTCCGTGGAGACCTACATAATATTCTTAACCCTTTCTAGTCGGCTCCCAGAAGCGACATAGTTAAAACTCTTCTTTTGCATATATTTTCTTATCCTGCCATAGAGATAGAAAAAAGCTACTTCTTAAAATTGAACGGTGATTCTATGTTGAATGGCTGTATGTTGCCATTTGGCAACAGCCGGCCGTAAAGAGTCAAAACTTTGAAAATTTCATTTGTCATTTTCGATCATCGAAATGCACTATTTTGCGTTCCTTTCATTTAATTATTCAAGAAAAAAGTGTAAAAAATATATACGATACGCCTGCACAGTTTCTTCGCGATTCAAATCGACTTTTGTACGAAAAATTTGGCACACGTTGAACTTAACGAGAGAGTAGATGTATGGGTTTTTGTGTTAGTTGGCATCAGGATAGGTATTCTTGTAGATCTTTTATTTCTTTACATCCGTGCCGATACGTAAATTAAATATCCATTTCCATACCAGTTATTGAGAGCTACAATACTATCATACTGGATTTTTTTCATAGAAAATTCCATTTAAAGCTAATAAAAGCTATATAAATGCTTCAGATATGTTTTGTATGCTTTGTTCTTGTATGAATAAATGAAAAAACACAAAATAGCGAAAAGCGATGGTCGAAAACGAAGAATAATTTTTCAAAAATTTTGACCCCTTATGACCGGCTGTTGCCATTTGGCAACATTCATACCTCTTATTGACAGTACTCATTGAATCATCTCTTTGAGTGATACAATATACAATAGATCAAGGAGGAGAAATTTACTACTAGTGACCTGTCGAATTGAATGAGTGATGGTACCATAAGAACATATATTAGGATTCAGTTGTTCTTTAGGACTATTCAGGAGGACTCCGGTAATTTTCTCAGCTGAACGTTTTTGTTTCGTTTCATGGATTATGAGTGTGTTTTAAAAATATCTTGTAGTAATTATTGAACTATTGATTCACTATCTATCCACAGTATAGCTAGATCTTTCTTAAAATATCGGCACCATGTCGCCAGATGACAACATCCGGCCGTAAAGGGTTAAATAAGACCAAACCGGAAGTAATGCTGATCAGACTGTCACGATTACGAGAAAGCAAAAAAAGCTCTCGATATCGCTCAGAATCACATAAAATTTCGTGCATATCATACAAGTATTAGTTTTTAATTAAACCGTGAAAAGTTTATTTAGAAAATTGCAAAACCTTCAGATAATCTGCAAAACAATCAGTCATATCGTCGAAAATATTCTAAATCTTGCTACGGTTTACGAAACTATCTTGGGTTTCGTATAAAATAAGCTAAATCTTTAAACAGATTGGAAAATATTGAAAAGTTTGGCAGAAATAACACAAAACCTTAAAAACCTTTACGGAACTATTAGTCATTTAGTAGAAAAAATTCCAAACCGTTCTTGAGTTTACGAAACCATCAAAATGTACGTATAAAGTATACTAAACCATTCTACAATTTTCGAATCCATGAGCAGTTCCATGTAAAAGATACGAAACTTTGAAGCCAACTCGAAGGTGTCTAAAAATTTCGCACAAATAATGCGAAACCTTTTAAACTTCTACGAAACTATCAATCATTTTGCAGAAAATATTCAAAACCCTAACATATGTTACGAAACCATCAAGGGTTTTGTCGACATAATTCGAAACCTTCTTCGATGTTACGAAACTATCAGAGGATTTGCACTTGATCTACGAAACCAAAAATAATTTTACGAAACCTGTAAGTAGTTCCAGAGCTGAATTGCAAAACTTTTTTATATCTGCTGAACTTAAAATAGTTTTGAAAGCAAACCACGAAACGTTTTGCGGCCCACGGAACTTAAAATCGTTTGGTGCAGAAATGCGGAACTATTAAGGTTCGGTAGAGTACCGATTTTTTTTAGAGTACAAGACTCCATAAATAATGTAGAAAAACTAACTGAAGCTTTCATGAAAAAGTATCATTGGAATTTTTGCCACACCGAATTTTCACTCCTATTGCATATATATATATTAGCTCGCCACAGTCATACTTTGAGATGGCACTTGCCCCTCCTATTCAGAACAGTCAGTGACATACACTCTACCATGCTCAGTACAAATCGAATACGACATTATTTTACAAACCCTGCATTTCTTGAACACTGAATAGCAAGCGAGATTGCTTATAAAGCTTGTATCTATTGAAATGCACATTAGAATCGAATATTTCTTCGCTATCGCCGCTATAATTCATTTTTGATCACGCAAAATGAAACTTCAAACATACTAATTATAATAAAATCTACTGTCAAAGTACATGTAAGAAAGAAGTTGCTGACTATTTTATAGGTTTCATTAATGCATTTTAAAATTAATGGACGTAGGTAGCACAATCTCCCTCGCACAACAAATTTTTCTTGGCTTTAACAACAGCATTCATCTAGTAGAAAAAATTAAATTAATACCAATCAAAATTTGCTGCTTTCTTTTTAAAAAATCGGCTATCCACCATGCCAATACTGAATGAAAGAAAAATACATCTCGCTGTGCAAGAAGACATCGATTCATACAGGTTTCTTGTTTAGTTACAGCTTCTCTTTGCATTTCAATTTTGATTCGTTTTTTTTTCTTCAATAGAGGTGTATCGTCTCTATTCAACATTCACCATCTTGGCACGGTAAAAATTGTTTTGTTAGACTGTATTTTATAAAGTTGCATTTTGACTAAAACGAAGTACTTTTTTGAGATGTGGCCGGGATTCTAAGAGTTCAGAACTCTTCAAAGAAGTCACCAATAGGTATTAGCGGCTTAGTACAAGTGATTGAACTCTTAGAACTCTAGAAACCCTAGGAACTCCTAGAACTCTTAGAACCCTAGCAACCACAGCAACCTGAGAACTCCAGAACTGTTTGGAATACACGGATCAAGTGTGATTCATTGGTTTTCGAGAA
Organism: Rotaria socialis; assembly: GCA_905331475.1. Classification (NCBI taxonomy): domain Eukaryota; kingdom Metazoa; phylum Rotifera; class Eurotatoria; order Philodinida; family Philodinidae; genus Rotaria; species Rotaria socialis. Next base: position 7,520 of record CAJNYU010000239.1, read on the forward strand.
CTGTTTAATTTTGAGGTCGGATGGAAATCTAGTAACGTCACTGATGGTTTGAAGTACCAAGATACACTCGAGAAAAAGAGGTTAACAACTGAAACTTTTAAAGTTCCACACAAGTGAGGACACCTAAAATGATTCCTATCCTGTATGCGCACCGTGAAACTTTTAAACGAAACACTTTAAAGATCGGTAGGATTCAAAAAGTTTCAATAGGAACAGAATTTGTTGTTGAGCTAACACATATTTTTGGTAGACAATTTTGAATGCAAGTTTAATAACGAGATTTTTCCGGCTGCATCCTTCTGTTTACCGACATTAGCTACCAGACGCAGACATCCGTCATTCAAAGCATAGCTAATATGAAATTCCCTGCTTGTAGAATAACAGTAAGGAAAGAAATTCTTGCAGAAACCTTTTTCTATTAATCCATTTTCTGTAGCTCAAAAACTTTAAAGGATACATTTCAGTTTCATATTTCAGACCCAATGAAGCTACGCGGATGAGCTTTTTTCACAGTTTGTAAGAACGTTGGTGAAGTTAAATTAACGTACCATTACACCATAAATCTAGTGTTTGATGGGATATTCGCTTTCAAAACTTGAAACGATCAGGTTTCTGGCAAGATGTAGATGACTTAGGGGCAATCTCACACTCGATCTTCTACCATATTTTAATCCATTGACTTTGTTGTTCCTAGGTGCATGGGCCCTTTTATGCGAAACTATCTCGGCATCGGTCATTTCGACTAGGCTTGAGACATTTAATGAGCTTTTTCATTTAGAATGTAGTTACTTTCAACTTATACCTGCGATTTACCAGACGTCATGATTCTCGATGCATCACGAGCAGTTAAGAATTACGTATCTTATGCCAATTTTCACTGAAACTGCAAACTTTCTCAGGAAAGCATGTACAGGATACATGGCGCGCATGCGGAATTAGGTATATTGGGTGTAGGAAGTACAACACCAATACTGGCAATTGCCTTCTACACCTACATCTGCAGAGAGATCCCGTTACTGTCAAGTCTGGCTCCTCCGTCAGCCCGTGTATGCCGTTTGTTCTTCCACGCGCGCTGAGACAAGCATCCCAAATGACACCCCTACATCCTCGATCAGAGATACATCCCCCGTTGCCACCTCTGCACCCTCATTGGGGCATACGCCCCACTACCACGCCTGCACACTCGCTGAGAGATACTCCCCCGCTAGCACGACTACACCCACACCCTCAAATACAATATTTTCAATTTACACGTCTGGTTGCAGAAACCAACACTAACTCTCAATTTTCAGAATACAAGTTTGACTTAAATTAAGTATATTTTATATTTCGAATTTCGATGTCATACTATACTTTTTAAATATAGAACTGTGTCTCTGATTTCAAAGAAACGCCTTCTTTTATAAAAAAAAGGAAACAGTTTTCATATGAATAGCTTTGATTTATTCAAAAATATCCCTAATTAAAAAAACATTTTGCATAAACCGATTTTAAGCTATAAGTTCAACTCACATTTTTTAGTTTTCTATTTAAACGGAAAGTATGTCACCTATACCGTTCACATTAAGTAACGTGGAAGTACCGCTCCATCCAAGGATCTACACATCCCTACGATCTTCAATCGCGATAGCAACCACAGGAAACCCAACAACATCGACCCTTGAGCAATGTTAAAGCAAAACGTTTTGAAACCAATATAAGTGTTCAGAAAGAACGCCCTAAAGGAGCCTGCTAAACAATTTTTTCTTTTAATATGTACTACCTGAATTATAACACACATCATGGAAAGTCACGATACGAATCATGGTATTTTTACTATCACCATGGGACATCACCTAACTATCAGTCAAATATCCCGCTATCTAGAGCCATACAGCTTACTCATGAAATTCTTCGCCCCCACGAAAAATATTCAAATCCGTTCTTGATAATAAACGCAATCTGGGCACTTACAGATTTCCCACCTTGACTTTCAACATCCTGAATTTTTTTCCTCAAAAATGTTTTAAAACAATACTACAGGCATATATGCTCAGCAGCTGACAAATTTATTAGGGTTTCAAGAGTTCTTAGGGTTCTATAGTTCCTAGGGCTCTTACAGTTATTAGAGTTCGACTACATGAATTATTCGCATGCCATTGCGATTTTTAGAGTTCAAGGTTCCTGAGGAGTTCTGAACTCTTAGAACCCGGCCACTGCTGAAAATCCACATTAAATCCGATCGATTTCTGTCGGACCAGATAGAATCTGTTTATCAGAATGATCATCCTCGACCGTTGTTCATCGTCTTTACTGAATTTTTCACTTTCAAATTTCGAGTTTCTTATGAATGCAATGAAAGGTATTTTCTGTAATATTTAAAAATATGCCGCTATATTTAACTAGATAATGCTGTGAAAATAATGAAGACTGCTTGCATTACCCTTGCAATAGCTTAAATCACTTTTAACGAGAATTTATATTAAGTTTCTAGATTGGCTCTCATGAAAGAACAATACAGAGGTGATCTAGTGGAAGACTTTGACTATTCTACCATTATGAATTCACACACTCACAGGTAGAGCTATTCTCGAATAAATTTCTGTATTTTATGCACATTTGAGGTCGTTCGAGTGTAAATATTATTAATTCCGTTAGAATTGGTAACTTTCTTTTCTATATAACAATAAAAACACAACGTAGATAACGTGCTTGAAACCTCGTACTAAACTGATTCAACAGTCAAGAATCTCAGAATGATGAAACTTCCAGCGTTTATTATCATCGTCTGCTATCTATGTCACTTTTGCAACTGTGGAACACTTCCAGCTGCACAACAAGCTGAACAAACACTTATAACAACATTAATGAGTGGATATAATAAGAACATAAGGCCTGATACCCAAGTTTCTGTTGATATGACTGCTTCGATACAACAGATCGTTGCTATTGATGAAAAACAACAAATAATGACATCAACTTTGTTTATTTCTCAAACGTGGTATGATAATCGGTTATCTTGGACACCTAGCTCGAATAATAATATAACAGTAGTCATTATGCTAGTTAGTACTTTGTGGATACCAGATACGATGATAGTGAATTCAGCAGATACAAATGGCTATCTCACAGTGAATACCTATAGTTTGGCATCTGTTAACTACTCGGGCCAAGTTTATATGATACTACCAGCTCTATCGGTCAAAACAAGATGTAGCTTCAATGTTAAAAATTTTCCATTTGATAAACAGATGTGTAGCATAAATCTAACATCATGGGGTCAAGGAATCAATCGAGTCATATACACAGAAGACAAAACCTTAGTGATTGATTCCAGTGCATATAGTGAACATCCTTTATGGACATTGAATGGAACTGATTTGGCTATAGTTAGTACAGCAGATAGGTCACCCTTTGAAGATACCACCAATGATGTTCTAGCGATACAGCTGTATCTAGAAAGAAAACCATTATATTTTATAATGAATGGTATATTTGCATGTTTGGTTTTGAACTGTGTTACTCTTCTAGCCTATACACTACCTTTTGGATCACAAATTGGTCTATGTAAGACTTTTTTTAACATTAGAAGTAACTTTTATAAGTAAATATTACACCCGTCGTTTAGGTATGACATGTTTCATGACGTATTCTGTTTATTCCTTGAATTTTTCCAGTCTATTTCCACAACAATCTCAATATGTAATGATAATTACAATTTACTTTTTACTTTCGATGTGTTTTACATTAATATCGATGATATGGTTTATCATATGTAATCAGTTTGCCTCGAAATCTGAAATCCCAGCGCCGTTGTACGGCTTTTCTGGAGAATTGCAAAAATTGCTTTGGTGTTTCCCCGCGCCAAAAGAAGAGAAGAAGCCAGATAAAATGGAGAAGGTTGTTGTTGAAAATGTTGATGTTAAAAAGTCAACAATGTTCGAAAATATGAAATGTGTGTCTTGCCAAAAACTATTTAGCTCGTGTCTTCATAGACAAACTAGAGTTGAAAATTTGGACGAAAAAGCGGACATCAAAGTCGATAAAGTTGAATCTAACACAATTGAAACAACAACAGATGCGAATGTTGATGAGACAAACGAGACAACAAAAGCAAAATGTAACTTTTGCAACAGATGCGAGACGTGTCAAGCTGATTTTGATAAAGATAAAGCAAAAGGCAAGACCAAAAAAGACATTGAAGCTAGATGCAGTGCTTTAAACTATTTCGTCTTCAGTTGTATGTTATTATTCATGTTTGCTTCCAATATGGCTTTATGGCTCTACATGTCAAGTTGATTGGTTTTCGCTTTTTTCTTTGACTACAGTATTTTTCTGTACTGCTATAAATTCTATTGCAAAATAATTGCTCATCCTTTACGAAAATAGAATATGATTAAATTGTGTGTTAAAAAATAGCTACTGTTGGTCCAGTTAAGACGTGAAAGAGCAATGTTTTTTTTCATTCTGAAGGATTATATTTAATTGCTTGAAATCTGCTATTTTGCATGGAGCCCTATTTCTAGCATGATCGACATGAAGATACCATGACAACTAATCAGATGCTAGAAAGAAGTAACCAATAGTGAAACAGGCATATAATACCAATGTCACTCTTTCAACTATCCAAACTTTTCTTAATACTCGACTTGGTAAACAACAAGAGTGCTAAAAGAAATTAGAAAAGTCTCATCAGATGTTGATTCTGAAGAAATTACCCATCCACATGACGTGTGCTGAGCCTTCAAAGTAGAGAAACTTGGTAAAAGTAAAGCTTAACGCGCATTCATCAATTCCTCGAAGATAATCATATCCGAAAGTTACAAATAGACTTTTTAGATAAAGAAGGTCAGCCTACATCGAATAGTTTGTATAAAATTCCCTGAACTCACTCTCATAATGTTCAACCAGTTTTTCTTTTCATAAAACTAGATTGGTGAGAAAAGGATTGGTTAGAAAATAATTTTCTACGTCTTTGAGACTTCTCTCGATTCATTTGACATGTTTGAATAATTGTTGGGTAACATATTCTTTCTGAATTAGGCTTTGGTTGTGTTGACCCTTTATTGTAAATCCAATCTTCTCAGTCAATAGTGAATCCATGAATGGCACATATGTCATTTGATAGAGCATTAGCGCCTCGATATATGACACATCTTTTGAAAGATCGGGAGTGTTTAAATTATTAACGAACAGTTGATTCTGATACATAATAATACTCTTTGATGATGATGATGCATTTAATCAAGACAAGCGTTCTTCTGAGATTTCTCGTTGGTAGATTGAAGCTATACAAGTGAGCACATTTTTATGGTTCTCGAAATTTTAGACTTGATGCTCTAAGAAAGTATGAAGCTTTTAACTACGATTGATTTTCGATCGTTAAAGGTTTTATTTGTGGTGAATTTTCGTGCAAGATAAGTAATAAAGAAAAAGGGCTGTAAATTATTCTATTACAATAGCACTTATCATTTGGCCGGTAGATTTAATTATGCGCAAATGTTTTTCCTCGATGGTGGCGTTTATGTACTTTCCAGTGTTCGATAACAGACATCCTTTTAGATAGGTAATGAGAGAATGATGATGTACTCCGTCATGCATCACTAATGGACGTGTCAGAAAGTGTCCTCTACTGAAAGGAGGGTCTTACGCCGAAATGAGTTGTTTCGTTCGTTCATTCATTCGTTCGTTCGTTCAATAGGAAATCAGATGAATAAACTTAACTAACCTCAAACAATATCTGTAGGGATAGGTTTGACCGAAGGTAATTGGGGTCGGGGAACACGATGGCGTTGTTAGTTTTTTGAAATGTTGTAGTTCAAGCAAGTTTATAATGAATTAGGAGCAGTTGAGATCATTGCATTTTCTTGATAAGAATTCTTTGTAGGGAAATTTTTTGAGGGTACCATTCAATGATGTTTATAGTGTGCGGTGGAATTGATTCTCAATTTGGCAACGGCTAGCCATGATTGGTGCTCAGGAGGGGCGCTGATGAACGACTAGCCGTTCAGTTAAAAATCTGTTGTAATTATAAGACTACAGGCCTTGGAGACTTTTAGAATAGTTACACGTTGTCTCGATTAGAAAAGTTGAAACAATTTTCGGAAAAGGTAAATATCTTCAAGTTCTTCCGAAGAAAGATCGTGAAATAATTGTTCAACTGGTGTGAAATATTTGAAATGTATATTTGTCGCGAATATCTTAATAAGTTTTGTTTTCCTGATTGCGAGTGGATTTGATTCAAAAGATGTAAATCTTAGATTTATCTATCTGTGAACGTTCAACCGGGTATGAATATATATGAATTCTAGACCGAAAACGCACGGAAATAAAATGAGCCCACATGAGATTGAGCAAAAATGAGGATAAATCTAACCGAAATCGAGTTAGAAAAAGTCAGTTTGATATTTGATCTATGATTTACTCGTGCAGATTCATATTAAATATCTAGTTTATAAATCAATTTGAGTTGTAACTTAACTAAAATGGAGTATTTTGATCATAGCTCTCCTGAATGGGTCTTATTCTTCACTCCGCTATCAAGCTGGTCGAAAGTTTTTCGGAGCATAGCTTGAGCAGTAGCAGATCGGATGCATTTAACTTCACTATCGCCATATAGTATTAGAAAGTAGTAATTAAATGCCGTTTTCTTGGTGATACTTCCAAGCAATTTTTCTATTTATGCTCAGTTATCAGGGCGTGGGTGTGAGTGTGGATGATTTGGTAGCGGAGACTCACACCCACACCCCATCACTGATAAATTGTTCTTTAGGATTTACTCCTTCGAAAGAGTGCAATCGTTGATATCAGCTAGATTGATATTCTCGTCTATCATATCCACCCACACCCTTGATCTTGAGAATTTCGAGAATCTTGCAATTATGATGTTTATGGTACCTTTTATGCAAGCCATTAAAATAGCTTACAATGGATATTATGTACTATCAGAATTGTAGAGTAAGTGTAGTTCTACTAATGTTATACAGCATTGAGTAATGCATTTCCTAACTCAAGGCCACATTTGACATTAAGTGTAACCAGTTTTTTTCTGATTTTCTGTACAAAAGAGTTATCAAATATTTTCACGATATTTTTACATTGTTTCAGCTCTGGCGCTTGTGAGCTCCGTCGCTTTTGATATTTAATCAAGAAGCAATCATGCTTCCTGAAAAAGCAGAATATATATAAATGACAATTTAAATGTTCAGCGGTAGGCACTTCTTTTTTCATTAGTATTTCTAAAAAAATATTGTAAATTCTGTGGTCTTCTTTTTCATCATAATTTAAATACCACCTGAAACTAACACTAGTAGCACTGCTTCGAACATTGGCTTGATAGAACAAGCGTCCTCTTTTTCATTACAAAACTTCGAACTTTTCTATCGTCGAGCAAGAAGCACACATACACATCTGTCCTGAAAGTGATATGAATAAGCAAATGAACAATATTTCGTTTGTACATCAAAATAGCATATATACAATCAGCATGAAACAACGAACTATTACAATGTCCTTAATAATTACATTGGGTGTACCATCATTAATATGTTTTCTGGTTATCTTTTATTATTTTTTTCGATTGCGCCACGTATTACTTATGAATCGTATCAATCATCATGTGATTTTATGTATCTTAATAAGTGATTTCTTGCTAATTACAACTGAATTACCATTTACGTTATCCTATCTTTCATTAGGATACGTACGATCATCGAAATTATGTCTGTTTTGGATCTATTGGAACTATACTCTTCCAGTAGTATCTTTATTTCTGACAATGTATGCAGCGATTGAACGCTATATGTTAGTATTTCACAAACAGATCATTATGAAACACAAAATATTGTTTCATTATATACCGTTGGGATTCGTTTGTGTATATCCTTTCGGAATTTACATGTATCTTATTCTAAGTTTTCCATGCGGATCAAATTATGAACACGATGTAGCTGCATTGCTTTGCGGAGGAGCATGCTATCTTAATGATATGGTTCAAAGTATATATGATACAGTTGTTGATACAATGCTACCAGCTTTTATTATATTGATTTTCAGTCTCATGATGATTGGTCACGTAATCGTACGCAAGCATATGGTGTCACCATCGATACCAGTATCGAATACATTACAAAGAAATCGACGAATGATCTTACAATTACTAGGCATAAGTTCAATGACTCTAATGACTTGGATGCCTTGAGTAGTTATAATCTTAGTACAAGATTTATATGATCCATCATTTGGCGGAGATTTTCTTGTACTTGTTGTGAACTATTTGGCATATTTTGCAAGTTTCGGATCACCATTTTTTGCATTAATTGGTCTACCAGAGATCCTTGAAAAATTTATGAAATCAAACCTTGTTGGTACCGTTACTATTAGCAGAAATGTGGTACTCGCAAACTCTCGAACATGAGGACTCCTTTTCAAAACAGTTAATGGTTGGAGATTTAATCTTACTTCAATTGTAAAATAATTATAATGACGTCGAGATGCATTAACACATTGAGCAAATACGGATAAAACTGTTTTTGCACTGAAAAATGTCATTTCACACCAAATAACTAATATTGATATACAGCCTAAATTTATAACAAGAATACGAAGAGCCCATAGACGTATAAGACAAAATATAAACCATTCTAAAGGGTGTGGGTGTGGGTGTGGGTGTGGGTGTGGGTGTGGGTGTGGTAGGTGTGGATGTGGTGGGTGTATGTGTGGCGTCTTGCTTCATATCCACATCCACACCCTATACCTAGAAGAAAACTTATTTAAGCCTACTAAACAATATTACAATATCACTGCCCGAACTTTTGGTATGCCCTAAGTATGATTATTCTTTGTAATACTTAGTCTCTAGATTAAATACATAGTTGCTAGTGCCAACCAGCTATCCTTAACGAAATACGTACGTATTTATCCGTGATTAGCAAAAGCAATTGGTAATATTTTATCCCCAAGAATAAGTAGCTAGACGCAGTGAGCATTTGTGTATATTTTTTTCATAGTGCAATCGTTATTGTGAAAACTGATATACACAGTACTGACCAAAATTATAAGGACAGATTGTTTTTTAGCGTTTTTATTTTTTGTTCATATACTTTTCCTGCTTGCAATGATTTGTGTGTTGAAATATACAAACTCAAGTACGATTTTTCTGATGATTCAGTCAGATTTGCTCGATTCGAATTTTAAATTTGAGAAAAAACAAATTTATTTGAAATCGAGTCTCAGAAAAACATCAGGAAAAGACGCTGGTCTAGCTCAGTTTTTTGGCTACTAAAACAAAAATACAAATGAGTGCGTTTTTCTCAGTCCTGTATCCTAGGGTGTGGGTGTGTGAGTGTGGATATGAAACAAGACGCCACACATGCACCCACGCCCTCAAGATAGTTGTGGAAAATCTGTGCAGATTAATTTCATTATTTTAAGAGCATCATCATTACTAATTCGTGAGCCATCACATGTCGTAACAAGGAAACAGCTGTACACTGGATCATTGCCAACAGTATATGATGAACAAACACTAACCGGATCTTGGTGAAACGTCATACCCAACAATGCACGTAATCTGCAAACCATTGTACGTGTACATGTGATAAGAAAAGATCCGTATGGTTCGATATTCCATTCAGCAGTGCACGAAATACTGTCTTTATCGACAACTTGATGTTTAATGTTGATAGCTTTCAATAACTCTTCAACGAAATTCATCAATTTTCTGTTAATATATTGAGCTTCTTTTAGTTGAAACTTGTTTGCCCTATCGTCAGGAACAGTAGCGAGATTTATACAGTAAGTTTGTTGACTTTGATCGTCATCGGTGCACGTTGTTTGTTGTTGTTGTTGTTCTGTAGCTGTATGTTCGCCAAGATTATCATAGTCAGAGAAATATGGTAAAAGCCTGTCATATGAAATATCTACCGAAGGTGACAATGGAACTTTAACATCGCCTCTTGACTCTTCTAATGTAATGTTGACCTTTAAGAGAACTGTAGTTGAATCTACGGTTTCTTGATGTCGTAATCCATTGGAACAAGCCATAGTTAACTTCTTTGATGAGTTCAAACCAGTAAGGATTAATTTTTAGTTCGAATTCGTATTGTGCGCTGTTACTATAATATAGAAAATCATTTCTTCACGAGTGCCTCTTTTTATTGTAACGTTGTTTCCGTAAGAAAACATTTTTTTCCCATAATTTATGATTCATGAACGCATTGGTGAAAAACCTTGCTCAATTAATTATTCTTTTAAAAATAACAAACGGTTCAACGTCATGGTAGCAACGGCAAGAACGCTTGCGGCTGTGATACTTTGTTGAAAGCACGGAAAGAAAAATAGAAAAAGAACACTATATGAAACTGCAAAAACAAACCATAGGAAAAGATTTAAAAACGAGGAACTTTTTAATGTGAATTTGTTTGAAGTAAAAAAAGTAGATCTCAGATACGAATAAGCTTTTTTACGTTTTAATATCTGCTACTTCAATGAAATGTCTGACAATAATTCGGACATTTTGTTTATCAAGACAATCATTTGATAAAGCGAGTCGATCAATGATGAAAATGCATTTAGATTGTTTTATTTTTTTCATATTTAGTCAATGCATAATCTGCTTTATCTACGTGACCGCATTGTACAGGAAAATAACAACAATAAACTTCAACACTCGTGGTATCATGACGAAATATTTATCAGTGATTTAATTTTTATGGACTTGAGGATGTGGGTGTGTCGGAGTATTATTCATGTCAAACACGCACACCCACCCCAACTCTGAACAAAAGGCTTAAGGGCACCTATCCATTTGAAGTTTTTCATATCTCGTGAAGATCTACTTTATGCGTCGAGTTCAATTCCAAAACTGATTAGACAGTTGAAAACGTTCTCTCGTAAGAAAGATAATCTGATTTGATCAGATTTATGAAGAAATATATTTCCTTTGAATGAATTGGTCGCAATGATCTGATCTGGAAGATAGTGTGCGAACTTCTATTATTGTCGCTTAAAGTCTATGAACATATAGTTTGGTATGATTATAGTTATTTAATACACACGGTTGTGTCGAAGGACAAAAAAAATCGTATTTAAAATCTCCTCTTCACCACTACTTCAAATAGATATGTTACTGAATGTACAACATTATATTAATAATATACGTCAGAATCGAATGGAATAGTGATATTAAAGACGGTACTTATTCGCACGATATCTTTTGCTTACTTTTATATAAATATAAGTACATACACGACGTTGATAAAAATTCATTTTATTGTTCGAATGTCAAAATTCTTAATTTTCGGTCATTCTCTTAAATTAGAATAGATAAGATGATCATAGTTTATTAATCCTCAATAAGTTTTATCATTCGTGAATATTATTCAGTATAATAAAAAAAAATTTTCGTTCTATCATACATATCTTCATTTTTCAACTAGTCAACCTAGAAACGTATATTAACGATTAATTTTCATATTTATTCGAAAGGAAGCTATATTCAAAATCAAGATATCTGTTTAAAAAATCAATTCTACCACCATAAATACAATTTTCGATTAATAACTTTGAGAGTATAATCATGAAGAAGTTTTTTTGATTTAATTAAAGTTTTCAATGTTGTTATCAGATCATTACGTTGCTTTGAAATGCACAATGAAGATAAATAACGAGTGTTACTATTAGATTTTGATAATAAATATTGAGCTATTGGTTGTAAATCTTGTTTATATAAATTAATAGTGAGATATTCCATTCGAGGAAAAACAGTAGTGAGTAATTGAATTTTTTCCAACGTAATTTCTTTACTAATTGTTACCTTTGTTATAGTATTCATATTAGATACCAATTTTGATAATTCTTTTTGTTGAATTGAAACAGAATCAGTTCGATAAAGTATTATAGAATCAAGTTTCAATGCATGAACATTAGGTGCAAATTGTAAAAGTTCAATTACTTGTTCAAAAGAAAAATGATGACATTCAATAGTTAGTTTAGTCAATTTTTTCAATTTAAGAAGACGATTAAAATCAATGGTAATTGAATCACGAGGTACTTCAAATGTTTCACAAAATGTAAGTTTAGTAGCATTTGGAAAATTATCAATAGATTTTTTTATCATATTTTTACTATGAATACAAATATGATGAATTGGATCTTCATTAATATCAAAACGAGATGACCAGATAGTTTCGACTAGTTCATCATACAATACATAATCTTTTCTTCTGAAAAGAAATAGATGAAGAAATATAGTGTAATCGATAAATTTGTCTTGTTTTTACCTATGCGGATTTCTTGAATAGAAGACAGCAGCATTCGACCATGTTATCTGATGATAATGATGGTCAAAGAACCATTGATGTTCTATCCAAAATTTTGAATTAAATTTATTGATAAGAGTTTCAAATGCTTGACGTTCATCATTGGAATCTATTCCACGATATGAAAGTTGAAAATCAAAGACACTCAGATTTAACATATGAGTTGCAATTAGTTGTTCCCATCGATGAGCATTTAAATACTGTGTACTATTACCATATAATCCAATATACTGTATTGCAATAGTTAAAACTTGAATTTGACGAAAATAATTTGTTACTAAGCTTTCGAAATCATCAAAATTAACATTATGTAATTTAAGTGAAACATTTGTTAAATAATTTAAGGTTACCGAACCTCTTTCGTTTCGATTGAGTTTAGGTTCCTTAAGATTACCAATTGATAAACGGCGTAGCTGTGGAACATAAGATAATAAAATAGGAAGTTGATCAATCGAAATCTCATGATTAATGATGAGATGTTCGATAGTACTAAATTCATTTGTAGCAACATGTAACGATTTTGGACATTGTAATAGTTCAATTAATATCTGACAGTATTTCAGTATAGGTAAATGAAATATTTTATAATAGATATTGCAAGGATTTTTAATAGTATTAATCGATATGATAATCAATGAGGATAAAACAGGTAGAGAAGACAAATGATTTACAATTTGTTCAATATAATTCGATTCAATATTATTTAAAATAAGTGTTGTAAGTTGAGTTAAATTTTTCATTATTGGCAGTAGTAATAAACTTAGATCAATAAATGGATTCGATAATCGAAAGAATTCAATTCGATAAGCATAAGGTTTAATAATATGTGTTAAATACTGCTGTAATTTTGATTTTGACATGGATGAAATATTGATTTTAATCGGAAGATTTGAATTAAGAAAAAAATCTTGAAATCGTTGATTAAGATCGTAAAAAGCTTGAAATGCATGATGATAGTTGAGAAATTCAAATATTTCATAAATAAGTTCATTTGAAAGATTTTCAAGAGTAGTAATATCGTCTTTTATTAAACTGAAAAAGAAGAGAGTTTTGATAAAACAAAAAAATAGTTTTGTAATAAACAAACCAGTCTGTTTCGTTTGCCGTTACTAAGAAATAAAAGATGTGTTCATCAAAAAAAAGCAGATATAATTTTTTACCGTCAATCTTTTTTCTTTTGTTATAATTATTATCATGAATAATATTATTTCGTCTTCTTTTGATTTGCTTCATGAAAAAATCAGACAGTTTATAAAATCTATAATGATGAATAGCTTATTGATGTATAAGTTTGAATAAAGACTGCATGTATGCTTTGCATAGCACGTTATTTTATCCAACATGGATGCACAGAACATGCAAGAAAGAAAAGATAAAGAAAAATAGCTGTTTGAAATGATCACAGAAAGAAAAGTAATCCATATGATATGAATCATTTCGCAAGAACGTTATCGAAATGAATCATGTTTTTTCATCATTGATTTTTACTTTCCTCAATTTATATTCATTTAACACAAATTGATGGATTTGGTTTTATGTTACGGTCAGCTTAGCAACAGTCGTTATTAATCAATGCGTAGACTATGATAGCTCATATCAACCAATAGGAACTATTGTAAAAGTAAAGAAGCCAGTCAGGGAGCAAAATGGTTTTAAAATGCTTAAAAATACACATCATTATAATGATATAAAACTGTCACAAAAAACGGCTGAAAATGCTTTACATATGATGCATTAAAATGATTACTTCTAATCAAGTGAAACTGGTTTGAAAAGATTAAAAAAATAATGTTAACGACATAAATCATTTTCTTCTATTATTTCTAGGCATGCACCGAACCCGAACGGTTCGGGTACTATTCATGCCTAATTATTTCTGACTTGGTTTATTGATAGGAAAATTATCGATAAATTTGAAATAGTTAAATACTACCTAACAAATTCATTTCAATTTTAATTATTTAAATGGCACGTCTTTCTTTAAAAATTGTACAAATAAGTTAATGATGGAATCAAAACGAAAAAGAATAAAAATAGAATAGACTATACATTTCGGTACTACTCCAATTTAATCTCACCTTCATCCTAATGCTGCATTCAATGTACTAAGGGTGTGGGTGTGGGTATGGATATGAAACAAGACATCACACCCACGCCCATTCCTAAGTTTTTTCATATATTCTTCGTCATCGGAGATCATTTTCGTAAGACTAAGGTTGTTCCATTTATTCATTTAATTTGAATAAGACATATCAAGGAGACTCTGCTTCTTATGCTTTTAAAATACAATAACAATTAAAACAAATTAAAATGAATATTATTGAACAAGCCTCTGTTTTAGACGAACCTTCGAGAGAGAAAGAGAGTTGGTGTGGGCTTTTCCTTTATTCACACATTCATACCTTTTCCTCAATCAGTTTTAATATGAAGCAAAGCTCACGTTCACTAATATCTGTGCGTGGCAAAGGTAGGGGAAACCGATTCCCATGCATTTGTCACATTCTATTGATCAAACACTAAGTTTTTGAAAACAGTAGGTTTACATTCCATGATTTTCATGGCATTTGAATCGAGTAAGCTGACCTATTTTGATGCTCACAATCACCTTGCTTACCATTATATATATCAAAGGAGACAAGACAGGAGTTCAGTTATTGTCGTTGCCATTTTAACGGAACAATCGACGAAGAGAGAATGGTTTTACGAGAGAAGATCACCCAAACGGATCAGTCCCTGCGTATCGCTAATCAGTTTTATGGTTTAAAGCTGAAGTATGGTCTCCAGTTCATGTCTTCACTGTTACTGCCACTTGTATTAGGAGTCTTTACTGCTATCATCACCATTCAACAACAGAGCGCAGCTAGGGAACAACGTAATCAAGACCGAAATGCAAGCGAAAAACAACGTCTTGAAGATCAAATGGCAGCCAAGCAATTACGTGAGCTGGAGGGCACCTTGAGTGATAATCGTTATAAAGACGACGCTTTTGACGCCTATATCAAGGAGATCGGCACAATGATGCAGAATAACCATGGAATGCTCACTTCGAATCTAGTCACGGCAACAATTACTCGAGCCAAGACTTTGACTATCTTCCGTCGACTAGATGCAAGCCGTAACATTCAGATTATTCAATTTCTTTACGAAGCCGGGCAACTTGGCGAAAAGAACAACCAGTCTGCACTGGACATCTCAACAGCGGAACTTCGTGAGGTCGATTTCCGCTATTTAGCAATCAATAAAAAGAAATTAAATGACCTGTCGTTAGCTGGTATCTTTCTATGGAATGCGACATTTACAAGGATAGAGATTAGTCGCACCAATTTCTCTGGCGCTCAGCTAGACAATGCCAGTTTTTCATTGACCCAAATCGAAAATGTCGACTTTACCTTTGCCACAATAAACAATGCCAATTTTTTGTCAGCTGAGCTGGGGAGGGTCGATCTTTCATTCAGCTCGATTTATAATGCCAATTTTTCATCCGCCTCTCTCTTCGATACCAATTTATCGAATGCCCGATTGGAGAATATAGATTTTTCATTCGCTCTACTTCAAAACGTCAACTTTTCAAAGGCGCTGCTTTTCAATGTCAGTTTTGCACATGCACGTCTCTTCAATGTTGCGTTTGAGTTCGGTACACTCCATGACATCGACTTTTCATATGCGAAACTCTGGGAACCCGTTTTCATCCTTGCTCAGTTCATTCATGTCATCTTTTCATCAGCTGTGCTAGGTGATATTCACAAACATTTTACTTTTTTTTATCAAAAAGCTATGCACAAATTCAACTTTTAGTGTCAGCCAAATTCTGCGAAAGTCAAATATCGAGCGCAAATTTTACACAGGTGGATTGCCGGGGGGCTAATTTTAGCTCTGCCAGATTATTCAACCCAGACTTCTCGTTTGCCAATATGAAATATTGTTCCTTCGAGAGATGTACTCTGGACAACGTTAGGTTGCGACATGCCAATCTGTACAAGACTAATTTCCTAAACGCTGGTATTCAAAACAGCGATCTACAAGATGCTATGTCGATTCAAGACGCTAGAATATCCAATGGAACAGTCGCACGCGATAGGAACTTGATTAGTAATGGCCATGCCGACTGTAATAGCTCTCGCGTGGACGGTTGGACAGTGATAAGTGGCAATATCTCCACAACGGCATTTCACGAAAATACCCGAGACGGTTGCCGCTTCGTTCTGCACTCAGACAGTGGCATAGCTACGATGGTTCAAAACGTCAATTTATTCATGTGGGATTCCAAGTCTTGGCCAATGTCTCAGGCTGTATTAAGAGCACAATTTGGCAGCGGTATATCCATCAAACTGAGAGGAATATACAATAACAATCAGGGTTGTGTCTGGCAAACTAATAGTATGTTTTATTGATCGAGCATTAAATAGCTGCTTTTGGTTCATCTGTTGTGAACAGGTTCGTCTAACGAGAGCGTCAATATGTATTTGAATGACGAAATGCAAACACTAGAAGTTTCCATCGAATTTCGTGCATTACCCAATCAAGGCAATCATTCTAGTTCTTGGTGTGAGGATATCGAGCTCTTCATCATCTACGGCACACATTCGGAATTTAATCGAGGCAAGTATTGAGTCAATCACCATCTGAAGAAAGCTGAGCGGTTCTTTAGTTTGAATATGAGAACATGTTGAAGATGTGGGTGTGAGTATATGAAAAGCGTATCTATATAAATGCCAACACACTCTCATCTCATCTTTCAATTTAGGGATGGGTGGATCGCTATACGATGAACGTTACTTGTATATATGCACAGTTCAAATATAGGCATCCTCGATTTTTTTATCCTGTTCGTCAAATGACTCACACTAAATTTCACGGGATGAAAAATGTTCGTTTTATAAGCAGAAATGTCGTGTTTTCGAGTAGCGTCATCATTTTACTTTCTGTTCAAAATTTTGATTGGCACCTAATCATTCTTTCTGATTATTTGATTTCATTCATAGTGACTGACGACTTTGAGTCGGGATTGAAATCCGAACAAATTCAATGTTTTTCTTTCGCCTTGTCTTCTCGCAACCACACTTATCATGAAAACAATCTATCAATTAGAAGCGTGGTAAAACCTTTCTTTGTGCATTTTAATTATAACAGAGAGAGAGAGAGGGGTAGAAGAACACCGCCCTCATAGGATCTATAGAAATCATTGTATACGGAACTCATCTCTCCTGCACATTGGTAAGGAGGGAGGCAAACGTCTTTTTTGTCTCTCGCTGCGATGTTCTCGAGCATATTTTTCGTGTTCTAGTTATCCCAAACATTCCACTAAATGCCAAATGGACACAGGATGGCGCCACTGTAGCTGGCAGCAGTGGACAGGATAGAGGAGTAGATCAGCTCAATAAACCGTACGGCCTTTATGTAGATGATGATCAAACTGTCTTCATCGCTGACACATGGAATCATCGTATTGTGGAATGGAAGTCGGGTGCAACAAGTGGTCAAGTGGTGGCTGGTGGCAATGGACCAGGAAATCAACCTAATCAGTTGAACCGTCCAGTAGATGTAATTGTTGACAAAGAGACAGACAGTCTCATCATTTGTAGCCGAGGGAACCAACGACTGGTAAGATGGTCTCGTCGAAGTCGAAAAACTGGAGAAACCATCATTGAGAATATCGACTGTTTGGGTTTAACAATGGACGATCAGGGATCCCTCTACGTCTCAAATTGGGAGAAGCATGAAGTGAGACGATATCGAATGGGAGAGACGAATGGAACAGTGGTGGCGGGTGACAACAAAGCAGGTGATCGTTTCAATCAACTCATCAATCCCACCTACGTCTTTGTGGATCGAGATCATTCTGTCTACGTCTCCGATTACTATAATCATCGTGTGATGAAGTGGATCGCGGATGCAAAAGAAGGGATTGTCGTCGCTGGTGGTCGAGGTCAAGGGAGTTCGCTAACCCAATTGTCGCATCCTCGAGGAGTGTTCGTGGATCCATTGGGTAGAGTCTATGTAGCAGATTCGTGGAATCATCGAGTGATGCGTTGGTGCAGTGGGGCAACACAGGGAACTTTGATTGCTGGTGGAAATGATCGTGGAAAACAAGCAAACCAGTTGGTCTATCCCATTGGTTTGTCCTTCGATCGATATGGTAGTTTGTATGTTGCGGACTGCGACAATAATCGAGTTCAACGATTCTCAATTGAACTCTAATGAACTTTATGTGTGTTTTTAATTGTAATCCCCTCTGTCAAACGCAATACAAAAATAAACAACAAGAAATGGTATACGGGTGTGTGTATATTTGAAGAGAAGCTCCACACTTCCACACTAATCAAAAAGTATTTTTCGGTCATCGTTTGATATCATATGCTTGGTTTAAATTCATATCCTTCAAATTATTCATTGAAAGTAACCAATCATAACACAACTTTTCTGAAAAAGATATTCAGCACAGCCCTTTTAAGGTTAAAATGTGGAAGTCACGTATATTCTTGAAGCATCGATAAACCAATAAAAATGTGTAAAATGAAAATTTTCTCAAACTACTGATTTTTCCAAATAATTGATCATCGCAGCAAAATTGTCGTATCTCTCTGAATTAATTTTTTGTTTGTATAACCAAATGAAATAAAATAAATGGAAAAATGTGAAAGATGTATAGAATAAAAGATTGTACTAAAGTTACTGAGTTCAATTGGGAAAGCGGATCAATAGAAAATGTTAATCAGATCGAGCCATAATAGAGTAAAAGTGAATGAAGAATAATTATATTTGTCAAGCAATTAATGAATTCAACGTAATCTATATTAACGATAACGTTGAGTCAATGTTCTTAATTCTGCGATAGGGATAAAAACATATATACAGGATGATGTTGAAAGTATATTTCATTTCTCAATCTCAACATTTACTCCATACAACATTTCAAAAAGATGTCTCAAATTGAAAAACTCCTTTCTGAAAAAGGAAAACCACTGCTCCTTCATGAAAGTTACATCTACACTGTAGAACGTACCACAACGACAAATTGATTTTTCGTTGTCAAAATTGTGATTGTAAAGGTAAATTGACTTTGAATATTATCAATCAATTAATTCAAATAAAAAAGATTTATTAATTAACCACGTTGTCATACCAATTTATCAGTGGACGCATTTCTCTCCCTGCCAACGACACATTGTCATGCTCCACACCCTGATCGTGTTCCAGCTATCCAATTAAAGAACGAAATAAAAACTCGTGCTGGGATGACAGATGAATCATCCAGTTCAATTATTAATTCAGCCTTACGCACATATCCATTGATTGCTGCTGGTGAACTTTCTAGAAGTGACGGACTCTCGCTCACGATTCGACGACAACGTACTACTGAAACAATCGATGTCAATGGTCGTTTACCAGGAAAGTTGCGAAAAACGTATCGTGATGAAGACTTCATCTTACACGAAGACAAAAAATTAATTATCTTTACAACGAAAACTAATTTATCTATTCTAAAGCAAAACAAACATTGGTTCGCTGATGGAACGTTTAAAGTCAACTATCAATCACATGTCTTTTTTTCTAATTTTCTTTCATGTAGCTGTGTCCCGACGATTATTACCAACTCTTCACGTTACATGCGATGATGACTAATGCAATTATTCCTCTCATGTATGAATTACTAATTGGTAAAAACAACCATGATTACAATTAATTCTCCGAAAAATTATTTGAACAAGACAATTTTCAACCTGAATCAATTATGACTGATTTCGAGTCTGGTACAATCAAATCAGTCAAAGGGATGCTACCTAACATTTTACACAAAGGTACGTTCTAATCTATTCACAAAAAAGAAAAGATAATCTGCATTTGACTTAATTGCCGATCAATTTGACGATGAGGCCGACGATTTACTTGATTATTTCGAAAAAACTTGGATTGGTGAACCAAAAAGAAATCGTAATTTTTTTCTTAATTCTTGAAAAATTTGAAATGTTTTCGATATTCTTAGAAGCCGGTCGAAAAAAGCCTCTATTTGATCACAAATTATGGAATCAATTCATGATCGTGTCATCGCTGCTGTACCTCGTTCCAACAATTCCGTGGAAGGCTGGCACAACGCATTAGACTCATCTCAACTAGATGAATTCTTAAAAAATATGGCAGCCAACATTATTCTTTAAATATTTTTTAATTGATTTTTCTTTTTTTTTCTGAAATTTTTCATCGTTTTGTTATGTATAATCCATAAAATAAAGACGAATTAATTGTTCAATTTCACATCTTTAAGAAAAAGAAGTAATTAAAAAACGTGAAGCGAATAGATAGTGACGAACTGATTACGACGAATTGAACTGTCACCTATTTTGGTCCCTATTGATTACAAGGACATGAGCGTGATATCAATCATATTTAGCTCCACACGCACATTGCTTTGTAGAACTCACGTATATTTTTGAAGAAAATAGTGAGTGTAAGTTTAAGCGGCAGAATTTTGCGGCTCCTTGGGGGGGGGGGGGGGGGGGGGGGGGGGGGGGGGGGGGGGGGGGGGGGGGGGGGGGGGGGGGGGGGGGGGGGGGGGGGGGGGGGGGGGG
>CAJNYU010000239.1:28395-77734 GCA_905331475.1 Rotaria socialis
CCTTACCCCGCCCCCCCCCCAGACATAGCCCCCATAACAGACATTAAAAGCTAATTATTAATTAGAAAAAAAACGAAAAAATACGAAAGAAAAAAGGGCGCCAACCAAAATACAATAATCTTTTGAAAATGTAAAAATAAATGAGAGAGAATTCATTGTCACAATTTTTTTCACAATGAACAGAACGAAAGAAAATTTTCTGCGACGAACAGAACGCGACCAATTGTCGTGCGACGAATTGTACTAGTGCCCCAAAAGAGTCGATTTCTTTTGATGCAAACCGAAGAAAATATATTAAAGATATTTTTTCTCTAGCATGAAGAATAATTAACTTAAGTCTACGTTTTTCGCACAAATTTTTGTTAATTTTATGGTGACTTTAAAACTATCTTCTACATGAATGTTGGTTCTTTCACGGTATTAACTTTCTTTTCTAGACTTTTTAAAAATTTTCCATGCTGCCTCGTTTTTAACAATACCATTGCAACTGAGGGTAGTAACGTTTTTTTCCTGTAGTTACGGCGTAACTGTGTCACAATACGATCGTTATAAAGCACATGTGCACTGACGTCATATTGGTTTGAAACACTTTTTCTTGTTCTCTCTGCTATCGTTTTATTACAAGCTGTAAGAAAAGTTCTGCATATAAATTTATTTCTTAAAACAAAAGACGAAGCCATCCTGTTTGTTTTTATAACTACTAACGTATTTTAATTCTTCAGATAGCAAAAAATATGCCTGATATAAGATGGTACATACTGTCTGCGATGCTCTCAATTATTTGCGTCATCATTGTTTTCCTCAGTAATCCTTTAAATTGGTTAAGATCTCTATTTTCATCGCATGATATTATGGAAATCAATTTCCCTGTAAACAGTTATGAAGTGAACAGAGCGTCTGTGCTACTCAATGATAATCGTTTAGCTTCTAGTATTGAAAGATTTAGTTTTTCGAATGAAGTCGCTTACGATACAAATCAAAGTGGCTACCTAAATGCACTTCGAAATCAGTTCAATAATGGTGATCAAGGCCTGCTCGATTATATTACTCGTATGGAATTTACAGACGAAGGCCAACAATTTATTAAAACAATGTCCATTGGCAGAGTAAGTGTATTTTCCATGATTCTCATCGCACATAAAAGAATAAATGGTCAAATGAAAATTCTGATTGCTGAATTGAAGAAAGAAGTAACCATATCGATTGTTTCCACATTATTGTCGGCTCCTTCGCGTATACTTGGCATATATTCGAAAGAACAAAAAGAAATAGAAGAGATCGTCAGTCGTTTCAGCCTAGACGAGAATAAGAAATACTTCGAAGCGCTAATGGAACACATTATGGCGGATAAACTTCGTGATCATTTGAGCAATGACGTTCATATAAACTTCATCGAAACAAAGAAAAAAGAACTATAGCCTTTAAATCCTAATATTCGAATTGCGTACTCTCTCCTTTGCACTTTATTGGTTTTCTTTCAAATAAGATGAATTACTTTCTTGAGGGTATGCGAGTATGTAAGGCTGTGCGGTGTCAGCAGCAACCCCCAAAAAAAAACGTGACTTTTGTCACTGACCGGGACGCTCAGCACACACTGGTAGACTCAGTGCCACTGATCACTGAAATATTGAGCAGACTGACTGCATTGACATCTCTTAATTAATTGTTACGTAATACTGTAAGACATGTGCTTGAAATAAACAGATAATAATCATAAACTAGATGCATGTAGTTTTTCAAGAAAATGAATACATCTTCATCGAAGAATTCGATAAAGAAGTTATAAGTGAAAATCTTCGACAAAACAAAACACGTAACTAAAGGAATGTTCTAAAAAGACAATTTTGTGAAAATAAAAGTAAATACGTCTTTCAAAAGTCAAGATAAATCAAACGAAAACCTAGGATAGAATCAAGTACATATAGAAACACGGAAAAAAATATATGCACAATAAAGCAAAGCGGTTAAAAATCAGATCGATTTCAAAAGTTTATTTTGTCTTTCAGAAAGACATCTGACGAAACATTGTCTGCCTAAAGATGCTAAAAGACTAAGACAACTTTCGTTCGGTACCGAAGTTACAAGAGTACAAAAGAAGAACATATGAGGGCGATTTCCGAAAGAATAAATTCATGAATTCACGGCCACACCCAGTTACATTCATTCTCTTACTTCATTAAAACGTCTGACCAACTATTCTAGTTTTGCTAGTGAATAGCCCAGACCGAAAATAATAATTACCAATCGTTCATCAAATATTTAAAAAGCAAATAACCCATTTTCGTACTATACTCAAACACAATTAAATTTCGTCTTTCAGAATACAAGGCCTCTTGACAAAAATGTGAATATGTCATTTGAGTATCATATAGTTGTTTATGATTATTTTCTTATTGATTTCAGATCATGATCGAATCTTACAAGAACAACAATGAGAGGTCTATGACCTTCGTTGATGAAATCTATAATATTGATAAAATGTATGTTTTATTTTTCCTTATGTTCGTTTGTGTGTCCAACGACAACAATTATACATAGAACTGTGTGTAAAAGCTACTTTAAAGCAACACAAAATTATGTTTGATATTCGCAAACAGACCTATGTCGTGCATATATAATGATTGAGTGAGTGTAGAATACAGCTTGAATCGGTCCGTTCTAAACATCTATAAAAAAATTCGTACAATCAAGACTATTCGTCAATATCAATTTAATAAAATCCTCGATTGCTCATTTTTCTCGAAGACACAAACCAATGCTGAGATTTCGTAAATATCTGCTCGCCACTCTTCTTCTCATTATTCAAATCTCATTTTGTTTTCTCTTCGGCTTTCATGCTCGATATGTTTATGCTCCTGTCTCTTCTGTTAAGAATCTTACGTTTTCTGCAGTGAGTATTGTTGAATATTACTATCCAATGTTTATGGATATTCATGTTATGATGTTCGTCGGTTTCGGTTTTCTAATGACATTCTTATATCGTTATTCTTATTCGGCTATAGCATTCAATTTTGTTCTGTGTGCGTTTACATTTGAATGGGCTTTACTTATGCGTGGCTATTTTTTTAATTGGGATACGAATGGACAACAATTTGCAATAGATATCAAAAGCTTAATAACATCTGACTATGTTGCTGCGAGCATATTGATTTCAATGGGTGCCGTTTTGGGAAAAGTCAATCCATTTCAATTGATTCTTATGGCATTTTGTGAAGTACCAGTACAAGTTGTTAACGAATGGATAGGTAGAACATTCTTTTGTGCTAATGATGCGGGTGAATCGATATTTGTTCATTTATTCGGTAAGTCGAAAAGAAGAATTATTATTAATATGTTCGAATAAAGTCATATACTAGTATTATTGTGTTTTCAGGTGCGTATTTCGGTCTAGCTGTTATGTTTGTACTTTTCCGTTCGGATATGCTAGATTCTCCTCATCAAAAGTCTCGTTATACATCAGACATTTTTTCAATGATTGGTACTATTTTTCTTTTCTGCTTTTGGCCTTCATTCAACGCTGCTAATACCGCCGGTCCCGAACGTCTACGTGCAGTAATCAATACTTGTGTGTCGATTTGTTCGTCTGTTCTCGGTACGTTTATAGCATCATCCCTTGTTCGACGTGGTAAACTCGACATAGTTCATGTACAAAGTGCTACTCTTGCCGGAGGTGTCGCAGTAGGTACTGTTGCTGCATCAAATATCGGTCTACACGGCGCTTTAATCATTGGTACATTAGCTGGTTTCGTATCAACACTTGGGTTTTATTCTGTATTACCTAAACTAGAGGTTATTCGTATACATGATACATGTGGTGTTCACAACTTGCATGGAATACCAGGATTGATGTCGGGTATAGCAGGCATTATTGTAGCTTCTATTCCGGAGAAATCAGGTTTTCAAGATCATTTAACCGTGCTCTGTCTGACGGGTGGCCTACAACGTTCAAGCAATATTCAAGTAGCCTATCAGGCAGCTGCAGTTGGACTCACGTTGATTGTGGCTATTGCCGGTGGACTATTTACTGGAGTGCTATTACGGTTACCATTATTTTCTCAGGAGTCGCAATATTTTGATGACAAAGTTCATTGGCATATACCGAAACCTGAGCATACAATAAGTTTAAAGATGTGATTATATACGCGCTAATGAGGATGTTGTTAGCTATGTATGTGGGTATAAGTATTATGATGTTGATATAGGGATCAGTGAAAAGAATAACAGCAATTCAAACATACACACATTGGCATCAGTACTCACAATCATAGCTACACTCACCCTTACGATCGAAAATGAACCCAATAGAACTCTTAGTTATATTAGTCTGTAATCAAGTTGTAGAATAAAAACTATCTTAGAATTTATGCATGAACTATAATAAATTTGCCTAGAAAAGTAAAGATGAGTTGTTTCTTTATTTGCAGACAGATTCTACCTTCCAGTTCGTAAATTAGAACCAAATTGATAATACATAATTTTCTACGTTTGCTTGATATTCAATTCCATTTAACAATTCTTTTAACCATTGTAATAATGTCGGAACTTCATATGTAATGATAACGATTTTATTTCATTTAATAGTAATCGTAAAAATGGAAAAGAATATTTGTCGTTTACTTCCATTTTTAATACTCTAAGGAGTCGATAGTCGCCAAGAATACGAATAAACTTTTCGACATTTGTAATATGTATTATATCTTGTTTTGTGTCAGTTATAGTTAGATGTTGAATACTTTTGGATAATTGTCTATTTTCAAACATGAAGTTGAAGAGATCAAGTCTAATTGAACCTGAAAATTCTCTAGATAAATACATTCGATTTGATGCCTCACCTTCCCAATACTGAAGCTGTAGTTTCGATACACGCAGAATTTTATTCAAAAAATGCAAATCGATTGATACTCGTATGGATCCAGCCAGTTATGAGTAATTTTACAACACAAACCATCACTGTCACTTTCGTAGTTGTCCTCTGGAAACGATAATGATAAATGACAAACATTTGGAAATACAAACGATGATAAAGCTTCAGCAGACCATTGAAAATCAGTATCGAAATTCAGCGCTAATGTTTCTAAATGATCGTATTTATTAGAAACTCCTCGAGACGATGATAATACCCAAATAAGCAAAAAATGAAGGGAGACTACCGACATGACTAGGCAGGAATGTCTGCAGCATCCGCCAAGTCTAGTCTGAAACGTCTTGCATACCCGTCTGGTCAAGTCAGCTTAATGAGGAGTGTCTTACAAACACGTCTGCACTAGTCTGGAAGTTTTGGTAGCTCACAACCAACGCATGATTGTGGCTTCCATGCATGATCCAAAAAACAATATCTATACCTACATCGACATCTTAAAAAAGCAGGGAAAAAACTTAAATTTCGACTTGTTCGTGTCCGTGAGACATGGAAAATACTGTTGCAATCGTAATCGTCGTCTCTGGCATCATCTACGAATACAGATGAATATATATACGAAGAGAGAGAGAAATTTTCTCTGGGAAAAAATTTGAATTATCCATGCTTATGTTGACTCTGAATTCATGGTATGAAGGGACTCTCAATACTTTTTGCTGAAAAAAACTCGTAAATTGCATATGCTGGAATCCTGCCGGGCTTCAATAACAAGCATGAACGAAAAACATAATAAAGAATTTTGATTAATAGGCGACAAAGTGAATACATAAATCCCAGTCAAATCCATGCTCTTCTCGACGGTTACCCTTGATACTCAATAAAAGAAATGCAAACTGTTTGTGCAATCCTTACCTCGCATCTCAACAACAGGCATGTAGAATGAATGAATAAACATTCTATAATGCAAGTAAATGAAAAAAAAAGAACCAAACTGGATTTATTTATAGTCATATCCACTGCGAACGTCGAAGGAATGAAGGGCACTTGATAAACATACATTGAGAGTAACTGACTCTGGTGAAATAGTAATCCAGTGTTTAATTAAAATCATTCTAGAACTGCTGTCTAACTGTCAATTGTCCCGAGAAGTCTTTCCTATTTCAGTGTAGAAATTTTAAAAACATAGCACTGTCATTTTCTAAGAATTGATTCAGTGAGTAGAATGACCAAAATTAGTTCTATACTAGTACTATTTTTTCTATTAGTTTTATCTGATAAGCAATTAAGAATGAAGATCTTCGCTCAATGTCGAAATAGACAGATTGCAAGAACGGAATTCCTCATCCGAAGTCCGAACTCAATAAGAATTGTGACGTGTAATACAACGAAATTGAATGAGCACTCTGTATTTGAATAAGAAATCGTTTTCTCTGGTTATATGCATATGTCTAGACTAATGTGAAATGAAAGGCTGGTATGAAGATCGTTCCAAGATGGGAAACATTTGAATTATTCTCGATAATGTTTTTTTCTTTTCATTCTCCAATACCAAGAAAATTCTATTTCCAGTTGATCAATAAGTTAAGCTTCAGCAGTGCACATCAATAAACAACGTAAAATAGTAAAAATATGTTACTGGGGAAAACGTTTAAAAAAGAAACAAATTTCGTTTTTTTCATGGTTTTGTTTACTATTAATTTGTGCTTTTAAGTTTTATGTTTCGTCATCAGACGAGAGAAATAGAGTGAGCTCAAGAAAAAATTGCTTTGTACATTGGAACATAGAAAAGTAAACAGTGTAAATAAAAATAAAATCTGAATTGCGATTGATTCATGCTTCTGTTTTTAGCGAAATCATTGTAAACAATTGCCATGATCCCTAATAGGCGAGAAACCCTAAACTGTTGGTGATGCCATAGAAATCCATCTTTTTATAGTGAATATAAGTTCGACTCTATCGAATGTATAGTTCGCAGGAGTAGGCAAAATACATGAAAAACGTAGATTTTGTTATATGCATAATTCTTTTAATTTGGTGATAATAAGAAATGTTTATTGGTATCTGAATGATTGTATCGAACTACAGTATTCTCTGCAAGTTAGGGCGTGGATATTAATGAAGCACTTAACAACATCCTCACACCCACACCCACTTTTCGTATTGTTCATTCGAAGTAACACGCAAATTAACATAAACAAATGAATTCCTCTTTTTTTTTGGTAGTGGTACCTGTTGTTTCTTGACTTTATACTGTGACAAATCCTATAATCGTGATTACAAAAAAAATGTGCATAGATAGCGATGAGACGAAAAATCGTCAAAGTTTCTTAATAATCGGTCGCCACTTCGGCATAAACTCGAATTAAATCATGTGATGTTGTTACATCATAGAATGAACCATTCATTCTGTCATTAATACGTTTTAATATTTCTGTTGAGGGTAATTCTCCATCATTCAATGCTACTGTCCAAAATCGTTGAATAACAGTATCATGAGCTTCTACGAGTTGATTTAATTCCTGTTCTGGATACTCATCGTCCCCGTCACTCATAAATACGATAGCAAAATTGTCAACGGCTTGTTGTTTGAATTTAATTATGCATTCATTGACACGTGTAAATGCAACCTTAAATGATGTAAGTCCACCGAGATATGGAATTTGATTGACATCAACATTGTTGATTTCTTCGTTTGAGAAAGTATTATCTACTCGATCAGAAAAAACCATAATTGTTATACGATCCTGTGTCTCCAATGAGCGACGACGATCTAAAAATTCTTGAACAGCTTGTATCAAATTTCGCCATTTTCCTCCGCTCATGGATCCGGACGCATCCAACATTAAAATAAAATGAAATGCTTCAACAATCGTTTTTTGAGGTGTATTATGTAAAACGAATTTCATATTGAATTTTTCACAAATTTGTCGTCCAACTTTTTGCCATACAGTTAGAAATTTGCCATGTAATCGATTCAATTCTGCATCATTCAATGCAGAATCAAATATCCAATCGGGATGATCTTTTTTAAATTGAGACCACCGACAACGTACTGAGCCAATCACAATAATTTGATGATCTTTAATTTGTTCACACATGAATAATGATGGCTCTTCTGTAAATTCGAATTTATAGCCATTCATGCCACGTAATGAGTGACCGGATAAACATCGATGCTCATTATATTGCGAACCAGGCGAAGATCTCAGTTGCGTATGATCAACATCACAAGGCCGTCTACAACACGGACAAAGGTTTTGGCATCCACGTACTTTATCCAATAGATTTGCATATGTCTCTTGACTGTCCATATTCTTAAAATCACTTTTACATCGATTAAGATCAGTCAAAAATGTCTCCTTTGATCTTAATAAGGTTTGTAAGAAGATAACTAAATTGCCAATCGAACTTACATTGTAAATCTCCGAAGTTTGTTCAATTACAGTTGATAACTCTCGACTTGGTGGTCGTTGTTGCAAAAGCAGTCGAAAAGCGTCGAGAGCGTCGTTTCTTAAACGATACATTTTTCCGTCGGCATTAAATGATATGGGTATGTCGTTTACAGTAAAATATTTCATGAACAAACTAGCCATACAACGTTGTTTGTTAATTAAGTTCTTATTAACGTCTAAGATATTTGTTTCTTCAGATAGAAAAACGTCATTAACAAATGTTGCAGCCGCACCTAATTTACTTCCCGTCTCCAACATTCCTATAAAAACAAAAGTAAAATATTTTATTTATCACAACCGCATGAACTAAAACTGTACCTTGTATGCAAAAGAAAAATTCATTTAATCTGGCGACATAAAAGCCTTTTTGATCCGTTAATTTTTGATCGATAGCCTCTTCAATATGGCCCCATAATGCCGTAAAAAATTGTTCGATAATTTTGGTCGGATTTTCAATATAATCCGAAAGCCATTGATGATCACTAGTTAATAATAGTCCATCACAACGATCTTGTATCCATTTACGATTGAGACAATCGTATGTTTTCAATTCTCTATGTATTGTATGTTGTCCTTCCTGCATAAATAATTTAATTAAATGCTCTTTGAATTTTTTAGCAAAGTTCATCGCATAATTTTCATCGATTGAAGCATTAGAAACAACCATACTAATGAAATATGATTTTAAATCATCTTTTTTTGTGTCTAATTCTGATACAGTTTGAAAAAAATGTTTCATCTGTTGATCGTAATAGTATTGAGTGAGTAAAATTACAGCACAGGTATGAAATGTTGATTTCAATTGAAGACTTAAACTTAGACAAAACGGAGCTAATTCATTATCAACCTCAATAATTAAGGAGTTAATTATACCAACGATTCTTTGTATTAATTCTGTTCGAATTTGTCTCGTTTGACCATTTCCATTACTTTCCATCATTGTCCTTATTCTACTGATAATTTCTGCAATAACTCTTGATATAGCGAAGTACATACGGTCTTCATTTATACGTGTTTCTTCTAGGATTGTAGGCTTTTCATATCGAATATGATCTCTAATGGCGAGTTGAAACTTTTCCGTTGTGATCATGACTGATGATGGAAATTGTTTAGCAGCTCGTTTTTCACGAAAAGGCGGTATAATCAAACTCAATCTAGATCGAATTTTACCTTTATTATGATGTTGACTTCTATCTATCAGTTGATGATTGCCTAAACTTTGATTAAACTCATTGATAAAATGAGTGTAAGCTGCTTTCAGTAGCTGTTTATTTAGATAGATCAGATTATAAATCATATCGATCGAGTATTGTGTTTTTGGATTGTAAGAATGAGCGATGACGGAACTCTCCTGATAGCCAAGACGAGTAAATAAAATAACTATTTCATCAGCGACATCATCAATAGATAGTTGACTATCATTAATATTAGATAGCATCATAAAATGATTGGCAATATATGCATAGTGAGGTAAGCATTGTTTTTCATAGATATTGTGATTTGTGAAAATATGTTTCATTGCTTGTTTTAATCGTTGTTCTGGAATAAATCTACGCTTGATGGATTGCAATATATTGTCGAACATTCGATTAAATTGTGTTGAAGCTTCTTTTATTGACATTTGTTGTCCGCTTTGAATAACATCTTGAATTAATTTCTGTAAATCACCTTCACCATTTCTTACAATTAATTTTACCCTTTCTCTTTCATTAACTGCAATTGTTGATGTCTGCAACGCATTGAACATTTCAATGATTTGAACAGATAAGAATTGTTCAGTTCGTCGACGTAATGTATCGGGTACTTTTAATAATTTGAAAAGCGCTTGAAGATTTTCCCGAGCTGTTTCTTGAATTTTACTTTGTTCACTAAGAAATAATTCATGAATTTCTTGTTCAGTTTTGTGCGATGATTCAACAATTAATCCATCACGAAAATTAGTAGAGAATATTTTTGTTAAGTCATTACGTATATGTTCACGTATTTCATCATCTAAACGTCTTTCATAAATATCTTGATAATAAGTAAGATCAGAAAATTTTTGTAAAGTATCGAAAATCGTCTTCGATGAAGATAACCATTGTAATGGATCTAAACATTCTTTCACTCGATCTAAATATGACTCAGCAGAATGAATAATTTCTCCACATAACGATTGAACACATTCGATAAATTCCGGTGCTGTTTTAACCGCTTTTGGTAATTTGGCATTTGATATTAATGTTTGTCCTTCTTTTTTGTACGCTGATGGAAGCGTATGAAATGTTTCTTTTCGTATATCAATCGATTCGCCTAAACCAAATTTTTTCAAATCTGATATAATTCGGTCAATGGCTGCTCGATTATTTTCAATATTTAAATCCGCCTTTTGGTTCAGAATAAAATGAACAATCGGCTGTGGAATTCGAGTTACGCCCATTTTTTCTAATGAATCAGTACATAATGTTAACATCGATTGTAAAGTTGTACTAACTTCGCCAACCATATTGACGAGAACTATATGTGAAACAGCTAAACAAAATAGAACAATACGCCGATCAAATTCTGGATCTTCTCGTTCAATACTCAATAAACCTTCGGTATCAATTAACAAAATATATTCAAAATCAGTTCGATTTGTTTTTACAAATGAACCATAAATACCTCGCGTGCAACGACCATCTCGAACATCAAATAGAGTACCAAACATGTAATTTAATAAAGTACTCTTACCGGAATTTTGCGGTCCAATAACACTAATAACTAAAGTTCGATGATTACAGAATGGTTTCAAAGCTTCGAATAAAAATGAATATGGAAAATAGAAATTATCACCATCGACAATTTCAAATGGAAAACCAGCGTTAATAAATTCATTGTATTTTTGAATAACCAACGGTTCCTTTTGACTACAAACTATAGCATTGCGCCATAGAACTTGTAAAGATAAATTTTTTTGCAGTGGCAATTGTGTTGCCATATCAGCAGTTGAAACTAATCTTGAACGTTCTTTTTTTAATTCTTCTCCAAGCAATTCCAAGCAGGTTAACATATTCGGTGCTTGTAGAAATCTTAAGAATAATTTATGAATTATGCTTGGATCGTTGTCAACAATATCTAATTGACTTTCCAGCTCAAAAATTTTACGTCGAGTGTCAAAAATGATTGCATCGTTTTCATCACCATAGAAATTAAAGCGTGCCAATGTTAAGTTCAATTGACAAAGTTCAGCAAATTTTAAATATTCAGGAAAACATCGTTTAATCATACTTGGATCAGCAACCGTTTGGAGTAGTTCTTGTTGTAATGGCATAATAAATTCATACATTTCACGTAAATGTTGTTTGTATTTAATGTTCATTAAATGTTCTAATCTGTTTTTTAAATATGTTTCATTGTGTCGACATTGAGTCGGAATATTTTCCCATATTTTATCACGTAATGTTAAAATAAAATGTTTATTTTGTTTATTATTCTGATTGGCAACATCAGGTAGAATGAATGCATTAATATCTTTTAAATTCGACGATAAAAAATTCGAACAACGATCATATTCATTTGTTGGAACATCTCGAATAATAATCAATCGATATTTTTCATTATTTTGAATCACATGTAAAAACTCTTGGACACGATCAATATGAGGCAAAAGAAATTTATATTCAACATGAATGATAAACCCATCGAACAATTCATGAATTTGTTCGAATAAGTTTTTCATCATGGAACCATGAGCATCAGCAATATTTGTCGACCGACGAGGCAAAAAACTATAGCCAAAATCAATATCAATAGTATTCTGAAAATAAATACTTGGCATTGACTGTTCAAACGATGAAAGAAACATGGTGTTAAGTAATGTGGACTTGCCCTGACATTCGCCTATGCCAAATGAAAGAATTGTCGGTACTGAATAATTCCATACATGTATGATGTCGGACACAAGTTCATATGGTTCAATATGATCTTTTAGTGATGGTTGAACGAATGGCACAGGATTTCTTTTACTAAGTAATGACATTATTTTTCGTGATAATGATAAATCAGAGTTTAATAGAAGAATATGTATAATCATTCGAAGACTTAATATTGGTTCCCTAAGTACCGAATTAATTTGAGAATATTTAAAGAATAAACTTTCGCAAAAGTCATCGAGATTTTGATGACGTTTCAATAGGTACATAATCGGCGTTAGACAAGTACTGATAAATGATGAAAAACTTTTTTTTGAACCATAATCGCTAAGAATTTCACCTAAGACGTCATCAAGTTTTTTATCCATATACACCAATTCACCAGCTTCAACTAAGTTCGATAATTGTAGTTTTTCATACTCATTAATACACATGGTGATCATTGTGCATTCACGAGTTCGTTCTTGACGTTTTGTTTCATCCTGTTCTCTGTTGACGGAATCGGGATAGGTATTCGGTGGTGATCGATTTCTAATGGGTAAAATTATATTATTTATATACTCTTTTGATTTTTCATTGAGTATTTTGACCTTTTTTGGTACGATTAAATTGGTTACTGTTTTGTCATTTAAACCGTCCAGCCAACCTTTATTGGTAACACAAGCTAAAGCTATTTTGAATATTTCAGGCCTATTGATATTAATTTCTTTCTGTTGAAGAAAATTTTTTAATTCTTCAGAAAAATAGTCACTTAAAGCTAAACGTAAAGGACTTTGATCGTTTTGTAATTGTTGTTGAAGAACATTCGGCGCAATAAAATCTTCATAATGTCGAATTCCTTGAAGACCTTCACAGATTAAGCTATTCCATAACTGATTAAATACATCCGTATTTTCGATGTTGTCATCATCGAACTCAAATAGAAATTGAATTACTAATGACAATAAAGCATTATCTTTGGTAAATTTTGAACCATATTCTGCGGCTCGTGTTAAGATTTTATTGTAAGACTCTCTTGATTCTGATATTTGTTGCTCAAGAAATTGATGAAACCATTGGTCAGGGATCATTGCTTTCCATTGTTGTTCGACGTAACATTTTAATGTTTCTAACAGTTCACATGAATCATCATTGATTTGTTTTCGAAATATATTTGGTGTTATATCTTCTTCATAGTCATGTAAAGCTTTTCTTCCTTTGATCATTAGTTGCTTAGCAATGATTTCTGACTCAGTTGAATCATCTAATTCAAGAATTTCAATTATTTTCGATATACATTCGTTTTCAACAGATTTTAATGACGCCGACGAATAATCGTTTAAAGCGACATCACTTGTTCGAATAGACAGATCACCACCAAATGACGTCCTTAATGAAGATACTTTAAGAGATGGATTGCTGTTGTAACGTGACATTTATAAAATCTGAAAAACAAATACAAAATGTTGAATATATTTCGTTAGGAAACATTGAAAAGGACATGATATCATATTCTTTATATATTCCATATAGTCGTTATTTTCTTTTTGTGTTTGAAATATTCTGTATGGTTAGGTTTCGTTTCGTCGACGAATCACCTTCGCCTACCCCCTCACCCCCACCTCCATCCTGTATGTTATCGCATATGTTATCGTTTTACGTGACTTATTTGGAAGTTTCTTTGATCATGACAATATTAACTCTTGTACACGTCAATATGAATTTTCGGCTGATAAAATGCATGCAGTCAACATATTTGCTTGTCTTAGATAAAAATGCTTTGCAAATGGAGCTGACAACGATTACCTGCATGCAAGTAAAGTATTAAACAGTAAAATATACTCTCATCCACATCCTTAAGATTGTTTTTTTTCTATCCTCTTGTGTCTTACAGGTAAGTTTCTGTTATATTTTGATGTGTTTTCAATAAGATTTATTCAATCCATTAACCATAAATTACATTGCACTCAGAATCTAGATCGATGGGTAGCTGCCTGTTTCGACTTCTATTATAACTGCAACTTTCCCAAAACAAATACCAGCAAATATCTTTAGATAGGAATAGATTTAGTTGTTTTTTATATAAAATTTATATAATTAAATAGACATACGCTGCTCCCCAGGAAAAATTTTTTCCAACAAAACCGCTGTCAACTGCGGTTTTTCGCATTTGACCGCGGTTCTCAGCAGTGAAACCGCGGCGTCATTTCAAAAATCTCGGTTGGCCGCTGTTTTCATATATCGTGGAATGTGAGAAACGCGGTGTGGCAATCGGTAACCGTCGTTTCATGATAATAGACCTTGACATTCCTTATGGCGGTAGTGGTAGCTTGAACACACAAGAGCTTGATCATGCATAATCGTCGTATTTTAAGGGTAGATTAGTAACATTTCCAATACGACGAAATCATTCTGAATGAAGCGTGCGCTGTATTTATTAGTTGATGGCCATTTAGAATAGCATTGTGCGATATAATATAAGCGTGAAGAACGGAGCGTAGGTGTGAGCGCAGTCGCTCTTCTACTGACACCCACACCCTATGATATGAGTTTAGATGGCATAATGGTTTTTTTTCTTTCGGTTTATAAAAGAAGCGAAGAGCGATAAAAAAAGAAGACGTCTTTTAGAATAAAAAATAGTCGTCAAAGTATTGTTGGGTTATTTTTAAGATAAATTTCGCTATCAACACAAAAATTAACGTCGAACACACTGGAAATCATCATTATTTTAAATTATGACACATCGTAAAACGAATGATGATAGTGATCAGGAAGAAATAGATGATGATCAACAGAAGCAACAGCAACTGATTGACGCTCTTCAGAGTGAAATCAGTCGATTCGAACATGAGGCGGCGCGTGTGATGCATGAATTACGAGCTTTAGAAAATGAAAATCTTCGTATAAAAGAAGAAGAGGAAAAAAATGCTGCTCGTTTACAAGAATTACAAGAATTAATTCAACGTCAAAAAGATGAACTAGCTCAAATTGATCGAACGTTAATTGATCTGAATAACGAGCGAGAAAAACTTGAAGCAGAACTTGATCGAGAACAACAACTACTTGAAGATCATGAAAGAGAATTGGAACAACAATTAGAAATTTTAGAAAGATTAAAAGAACAACTCGAACATTTTCAAGAAGAAAAAGAACACCTTGTAGAACAAAGAGAATTAATTGAACGTGAAAAACAGGAAATTGATCAGAAAATCAACGAAACACAAAGACTCATTCAACACTTAGAACAAGAAATTAAAGAAATTCTACAAAGAATTCAAGCGATCGAAGTTGAAATGCGACGTATTGAACAAGAATTAGAAATTCTACGAGAAGACATACAAGAAAACGAACGAAAACTTCAAGAGTTAGAAAAACAAATTCAAGAAATCAGACAGAAAATGCTGAATTTTGAACGTGAATGCGATCGATTAGATGCTGAATTAACTCGTATCAGTGATCTAATGAATCGAATTTCTCAAACCATCGACATGAAGCAAAATCAAAAAGAAGACTATGAACAATTAAAAGCTGATCTTCAACGAGATTTGGAAGAAGCCAAGCAAGAACAACTTCAAGTTCGCCAACAAATTCACGTACTTGATCAACAGAGGGAACACCTAGAACAATCGATTAAACCATTACTACAGCAACAAGAACAACTGTCAAAGCAGCTCGCCCAAGAAGAAAGCGAATTAAGGAAACACAACGAAGCCATTCAGCAATCGAAGTGCGTATATAAAACATTTTCATAAGCGTTTATTTTGATAAGAATGAGACTGATCTTAGACTTAAGCTATCGACTGAAAAAGTTCTCGTACTACACTCTGATTAAAATTTTAATTCCCTCTTAGACAAAAAGTAGACCAAAAGCAACAGGAATCTGTACAAGTAAAACAAAAAGAGCAGCAAATCAGCCTACAAGTCAATACAAAAGAGCAAGAGCATGCCGAACTTGAACGTATTAAAAGTTCTCTTGAACAGCAAAATGAAAAACTAAATGGAGAACTAGAAACAATCCAGAGCAACTTAGTCACTACTGAAACGAATCGAAATAATTGTGCCGAACAATTAAAGCAACACCAACAAACTCTTAAACAATATGAATCAGAACTGAAAACAGCTCAACAAAACCATCAAAATGCCGAAGAACAACTACGTCAACAACAGAATACTGTAACAACTGCTCAACAAAAACTCCAAAAATGCCAACAAAAAGAACAGCAATGCGATCAAGCGAGACAACAGGCTGAAAATGATGTCAGAATAACTCAACAAAATCTCGAAATGGCAGAAAATGCATTAAAAGTAGCAGAGTTTGCACTGGATGCCATTCTAGCTTTTATGAATGCAAATCCATTAGCAAAGGTAGTCGGTCTTGGACTCAAAGAAGCAGCAGTACGCACATGTAAACAGAAATTAGAAGGAGCAAAGCGTAACCTACAAGATCGCGAGAAAGCACTCGAGAAGCGAACTCGTGATCACGAACAAGCTGTAGTTGATACGAAAAACGCCGAAGATACATTAACAACAGAACAAAAAAATCTTGAAACAAAGCAGAACGATTTGACTGCTCGGAAACGAGAACTCGACACTGCGAAAGAAAAAGTCACTGATCAGGAAAAAGTCGTTGCGACTACAAATGAACAGCATAGAGATTTACGACGACAACATGAACAAATTCAACAACAAAAAGGAAATAAAAGCAAAGAAATAGAAAAAACTAACCAACACATAGACAATCAAGAAAACAGTATGAAATTTATTCAAAATAATATAACTGATTTGAAACAACAACAGATGAAACATGTTGAACAAATTCAACTACTTGATCAATGTATCAAGACCTTTGAAGAAGAATATCAAAAGAAATGCATTGAAACTAAAGCAACAACTGATCGCATAACGACAGTGAAAGATACAATGAATAATGCTAAACATGAAATAGAACAAAGGAGACAACAGATTACAAGTTTTCAAAATCAAATTACTACAAAGCAACAAGCAGAAAATCAGCTTAAAGGAAAAATTAGTAATGTTCAAGAGAATCTATTGATGATCAGTAAGAGCGTCACTCAACTTAAAGCAGATCTTCAAGAACAGAAAAGACTTCACGATATCACATCAACACAAAAAGCCAAATCAGCACAAGACTTACAATCGGCAAAAGGTAAAATAGAAAATCTAGAACGTGATGCTGAACGAAATGAAAATGATCGTCGTCGATTAGATCGTGATTTACAGAAAAGACATCAAGATCTTATGGAAACACAAAGAGTACACGGACAACTCAAACATAACCTTGATCAACATCGAGGTGAAATTCAATCGAAAAAATATGAACAATCGCAATATGAGCAAAGAAGATCAGCTTTAATAGGCTCATTGGATGAAAATAGAAGAAAAATTAGAGCGTTCGACACTAAAATCAAAGAAACACAAAGAATCATTGAAAGACAAGATCGATTAAAGCAAGCTGCTGAAAATAAAGTTCGAGATTCCGAAAGAGAAGTACAATCAAAACGGCGTGACTTAGATAAATTAGAGAAAAATATTTCCGGTGTAGAAAAACAATACAACGATGCTAATAATCGTCAGAACAAAGCTACAAGTGAATTAAGCAATGTTCAAAATGCAAAAGTAGACATCGGTCGTCGATTAGCTGATAATGACCGTAATCGAAATGATCGAAATGCAACAGTCAACCGTCTTAGTCATCAAGCAACATTGAAAAGAAATGAAATTCGCAACTATAAAGAAAAACAAAGTCGTTATACCCTTGATTCAAATGAAAATTCATCTGAGGATGATCAAATAGAACGGCATCCAGATAGAAATCGGCGAAGAGTTCAATTAAAAGAGAAACAACGAGCTCAACAATAAAAATCACAATAGACGGACTAAAACATTCAACGCTTTATTTTAATCGATTCATTGTCTAAGGAAAAATATAACAAGACAGATTCTTTGAAATTTTAATAATCATTCTATGTATAATTTACTAACGAGTTCATTATTTCAGATTAAATGTCAACTGAGAATATCCCAATTCTCACTTATTTGTCCATTACGAAACATCCGGATGGAAATGTCGCATTGGATAAAGAACGCTTGCGATTTCTTCGTATAAAATTCGCTCAGTCCTATCAAGGCAATGATTTAGATGATGATCATTTACGACGTCAAACAATCGAACAACTGTTTGCAAATCTACATATTATGAAGGACACCATGAGTTTGGACTATGTTGATCGTGCTATTAGAGAACGGTCAGATTCAGATGCTGAATTCGAAATCCTCGAGAAATTTCGTGGAAGTGTTCAATATCTTGAGCCGATTACGTCCCCTGAAAAAAAGAAATCCAAAAATCCACCATCTTCAATAAACCAAATCGATGAGAAAAAAGTCAAACTATTGAATGACATAATTTGCGTTATTCACAAAAAATCGCCTCAATCAGAAATCAATGATTTCATATCGGATTTTCTCTTTCAACAAGTTCAACCATCAGCGTAAGTCTAAACTACTTCTTTTAAGTCGAAATTCTTCATATAACTGTAGCCAATCAAAATCTGTTCCTTTATATGATGGATCAGTTTATCCGTTGCCTCGCGGTACAATCCTGGATTTATTTATTCGACAACAAATGATCGACCGCGGTACAATTACTTTTATGCGTCCTCGAAGTAGATTTTGTCTTGTTGAACCAATCAGTCTAACAGATGAATTCGATTCATGGACATTCGATCATTTTCATAATCTCTTCGATTTTTGGTTAACCATTGATTTAACCAATAAGAACCATTTTCCGAATCAATGGAAATTGCATGCAAACGCTGAAATCAGATATATCATTGTAGATCAACTAAGCGATATAGATGCTGATCAAACATCAAAAAATACAGGAAGACCGACTACAAAATCATTGGAAAGTTTTCTTCGCGGTATTTGTCGAATTGAAGACAACGGAAAGTTCAGTGAATGGTTTAAAGCTTTGGTAGAAGATGAAAATATACATACATATTCTCATTTAACAAATCTCAATCAAAAAGAATGGGATCGAATTGAAAAGCTGCCTATGAATGCATTGAAAACAATTAAATTTTATGTTGATCGAGAAAAGCAAACGGTCGAAGAACGAAAAACAAAGCGAAATGTGGATTCAAGTCAAAGTATAAATTTTAGTTCGATGTTGAACTTTTTGTATTATGTT
Organism: Rotaria socialis; assembly: GCA_905331475.1. Taxonomy (NCBI): domain Eukaryota; kingdom Metazoa; phylum Rotifera; class Eurotatoria; order Philodinida; family Philodinidae; genus Rotaria; species Rotaria socialis. The sequence continues at coordinate 47,788 of CAJNYU010000239.1, forward strand.
TTAGATTCATTTTAGGAAAAGAAGCATCTTATTCAAAAGCAGAAATACGTGCTAATTTACATATGATTAAATTATATGTTATTCGGCAATTGGAAGATCAAGATGGTATCGAAACACTTCCGAAATTGGATGCTTATTGTGTAGAAAAAGCGTTTGATGAAATGCGCGAAGAAGGCTATGAAGATGATGGATTGTTTGATGAAATGAAATTATTTTTTCAACCATTAACTATCACCGATGATGAATTAACGATCGATTCGAGTTTATTAATCGCATTAAATAAAGAGCAACTTGCTGAAAAGAGAAGTTTAGAAGATGAAATAACAACGTTAAATGATTCCTTAAGACAAGAAGAGAATTCTCTGAGACAGTTAAACGAACAATGTGATACTGCGAAAGAGAAACGTAATCAAGATTATCAGCAATATAAACTAGATTCAAGTAGAAATGAAAATCGATCGTATCGAAAACAACTTGAAGCAGATCAATCGTGGGCGAAGAAAAGTGATGAATGGAAAGAAAAGATTAACTCAGTAAATAGAAAAATTACCCAACATGAAAACAAATTCAAGGATATTGAAACCGATAAAATGGCAAAAGAAAATCTTTTGAAGATTATTGAACAAAATCTGTCAGCCGATAATTCGAAAATCGATAACAGATTAATTAAACTTCACCGAGGTTTTATAATGTATGGACCTCCAGGTAAACATTTATCACATAAGTCGTTGGATAGTTTTCGCTTATTATAGAGTATTAATTAGGTACCGGTAAGTCAGTTATCATGAGCAAACTAGCCAAGAAAATCGGTATTGCAATGCTTGGACCTCCGTTGGCAGCTGGTGAACTCGAACGTCCATTAGTTGGCCAATCCGAGGCGATCATTCTAGATCTTTGTATGCGTGGTAATCGTTTACCACACTTAATGTGTTGTGTATCGATCGATGAAATCGATTCACTAGCACCGAAACGTGATGAAGATTCATCAGAAGGCAAAGTTGCAAAAATAAGTGTTCTACTCTCCGTGATTGAAGGTATTAAGGATGTTTCGAATCTAATGTTTTTCTCGGCCACGAACCGTTTGAATATGATGGATGAAGCATTTTTAAGACGAATGTCGGGCAAATTTTTTGTGGGTCGACCATCATCTGATGCGAGAAAACGAATTTTAGACGGAATACCAAAAGTGATTTTGCAACCGAATATTAAAGAAAAATTATCAACAGCAACAACAAATTTCAGTGGAGCAGCCCTGAAGTAGGTTTCTCATGTCAATAACAATCAATAGTTAAATCTGATTAATTATTTAGAGCATTGACGAGTGCGATAACAGTACATTATCTTGCGCAAAAACGTTTAAATAACAAATATGAAATTAGAGAAGAAGATGCATTAATATTAGCTGATCGAACAGCTCGTCAATATCAATTATTTCTCGGTCTCAATACTTTGCCGCGGTTACTATTACATAATCTTGATAATCGTCGACTACTATCGCGTAACGCGAATCATGGTTCTAGGGATTCAACTGAATTTCATTTACCGGAAACATATCGTTTTACTGGAAAAATTATCATTAGTCTGCATGACAAATGTGTTCGAACTGAAGTGATACAAAAAAATAATCAACGTCATATAATCGAAGATTCACTAAGAAAAACAGAAGAAAATCTTCAGCAACTGCTCGAACGTATTACATCATACGGAAATGATCGCAATGTGCAGTTATTACAGCTAATTGATTTAAATTTACTTTCATCGAAAGGTGCTTATGATGAAAAGAAAATATTCGAAACCTTGAAAGAACGGTATGATGAATGTATGGAATATAAACGTTCGATGATTGTCTATGACCTTGATTCATTAGTTGGAGTAAATCAATCCGAATCCGAATCATCGATGGGAACATCAACTAGTACATCGATTGTGAATCAAAGTATTTATATTTATGTAACGAGTCGTTTTCGCGAAGCAGCCATTGAAGCAAGTTGTACTGATAAAAGACAGAAAAATGAACGATGGGCTATTGCTGTTGTACGAGATCCATTTTTGTTGAAAAAATTTACAGCAGATGTTGATTTTACTCGTACAAACGAGCAAATTGAACAAGACGAAGAAGAACATCGGCGATCGACGACCACTTTAGTATGTGTTAAATGCCGGGATCTCTATGTTGAAAGCGATAATAAGATGGGCTCATGTAATTATCACGATGGATTTGTTTATGATAATTTAGCACGAGATTTAAAGAAGTACAAGCCAAGTAAAGCAATCGAAGAATTAAATCGTGAAGAATTTATTTCATACACAAACCCCAAGAAGAAGGAAGAGATCGAGAAAGGAAAAACGCGATTTAAATATATTTGTTGTTATGCAACTGTGCAAGTTGGAGCAGGATTTAATGGATGTAAAAAAGGAAAACATGGTTTTGGTAATTCGAAAAAGAAAAATTTCGAAGGACAAATTTTAGATAAGCAAATGATCGACAAATGGGAAACAGCATGCGATGAAAATCCAGAATATAATCAACAATATGCAGATTTATTTGATAGCCGAAAAAACATTTAACTTTTAGAATATTTTAATAAAAATGGTGACTGAAAGAAATTAGGGTGAGGGTGAAAAACCATCACTTCTCTTATCTGACTTCTTCTTTTGCGATTCGTTGATGCTCTTATCATGGAGCATTGACGACGATAATACGACGAATTTCTTTGTTATTTTGGCTTTTCTTGAAGTTCACCGTGATGAAAGATGTGACTAAGAATACAAATAAAATTCTGCTCTTGAGCAGTGAGCCAAAATTAGAAAGCCAGTGTGGGGTCTGAACGAACTCCAGGTAGACGTTTCAGGGTGAAAGCGCATAGTAGTTGTTATCAAAGTATAACTATTCATGATAAACCGATAATCTCTTGAGGGTGTAGGTGCGGATAAAGAGAAATGAACACCCACAAATATCATAAACGCAAATATTTACGTAATTCCTGTCATTAAATAATCAAGAGACCATCTTTGCTGGAGTTGTTCAGGTCCTAAACTATCAGGACGCGAATTCGCGTCGCCCATACTCAATGGGTTAAGCTTACTTGTTTTGAACTGCTTTTCATTGTGGAAGATACATAATCAATATTTATATCTGTACGATGAATGTAAAGAAAATGAAAAATGGATCATTCCGCTATTATGGACGTGTCTATTTTATTTCGCATTTAATGAAAAACTGGAGAAATATAGATGTTGACTACAAACTATTTGATAACTTCAGTTCTCCTTTTTCTTCTTCTTTGCATATCATTATATAGTAGTTACTCCAGATTAATCCATCAAATTAGAAAAGAGAAGATATAAATATGCTCAACACTTAGTCAGTAGGTCGCACACAAAGGAGAATAAATGTAAAATAAACGATTGAGTAAACATTTTGCATTAGTTTTATTTCTTTTTACATTTTTGCGTGTAGATGCATCATAGAAAATCAGTTGGTTTTTGAAAGATAGCCCATGATATTTTTTACAAACTTTGTTTGCAAAGTATTTTATTCTCATATAGCGAAGTAATTTCACACTTGAAGAGTTTCTAAGAACTCAAGCATTCATCCGTAACTTTTTTCAAAAGCGTATTTTAGTATTTTTTGTCCTCTCGAACGATTATTGCACTTTAACCACTGCTCGTTGCCATAAGTACCATGTAACATGGTTTTACAAAGAATGGTTCAAACTTTGTAATGACCATTCAATAAATAGCACTCACAAAGAGCTTCGAATCCACATCATCAGATTTCTTGTCACAAATTTTCATTTCTCGTAAGATCTGTTGCAATTTCATGCGCCGTTTCGTGCTACAAATATGGTTTTTAGACAGTGCACATCATAAAAAACCGATATGTTCAACTAAAATACCTTACAAAAAAAGTTTGCAAATGAGATCACGGACTATTTTTCAAAAAACAACTAGGGTGTGGGTGTGGGCGTGATGATAGGCAATACTTATACTGACACCCACACCCACACCCACACTCACCCACACCCAAAAAGAAATTTTTTTCTATAGGACAATAACTCTAAGAATTTCTAGTTCCAATAGTTTCGAACAAACATTCCCAGAAATTGTTTTTTAAAAAGGCTTGTCTGAACCCAATATTTTTTCTGAAATTCTCCCAAACGTGTGTTCGAGCATATGAGCAGATTCTACACCTCTCTGATTTAGATTGGCTTGCTCTATTGAAATTAAATTTAATCTATATAAGTCATAAAAGCATTGTACATTTCTGCCTTGATAATCAAAGTTTGATGTAAGTTCCATGATAAGCTATTTTCGGAACAGTTCTTAGTTTCTGATGCTGTTGTTATCATCGAACTGACATTAGATCAGTCTTTCCTAGCTGTTGCTTATGACTACGAATAAATAAGAATTAGTCGAGTAAAGAACACAGCAGATTAAAAATTAATTTATTGAATGATCAAAATAGAACTTTAATACATTAAAATATCAGTAAAACCAATCTATCAATGGGTTTTGGTGCACACGTAGGTACGATCATCATTCCGAACTTGCGATGCTGTTCGATTATTTTGCTCAACTTAAAACAAAATTTCAGATTTTGTGATTTCATTAGAGACCAAACAAAAAAAAGATAAGACTGAAAAAGACAATTTTGTTAGAATACTTTGTCTCTTTTGAAAGAAAAGTTTATGATAGTTATAGGATTGATTATCAAAAGTATTATGAATACTTTTTACAAAACTTGGTATTGTCGCCAATAATTTTCGTTCAATAACTAGGCCCACTTCGAAGCAAAGGGTTTGAATTACTAACATAATCTGAAGTTATAAGGTTGCCAATTTATTCTAATAATGATTCTGTTCAGTTTTGGTTTTTTTTTTTTTGTAGCCAGCATTAATCTCATATAATCGAAAAACACACGTAATAGCTGCACGACGATCACCACCTACACTTTCATAAAACAAATCGAAATTCAAGCCACAACATTAAACAAAACGTCATCAACCACAACATGAAAAAGGAACAAATTTCAAGAAAATTCTATTCTACTATTTGACTCAATTGCAATCCATTAATTCAATGTAAAAACATCATCCAAAATAACGTGAAAAAACAACACTTTTCATAAAAACTCTCCTCCAGTATTTGACTCAATTAGAATCTCTTTTACAATTTGAAAACATAATCCAACATCTCCTGAAAATAAAATAACTTTTACGAAAATTCTCTTCGGCTATTTCACTCAATTCGAAAACATTGCTTCAATGTGAAAACACGATCCAACATCATATCAAAAAAAGAATAATTTTTACGAAAATTCTCTTCCACTATTTGACTCAAACTCGAATCCGTTATTTCAGTGTGAAAATATGCTACAACATCATGAGAAAAAACAATAATTTTCATCAAAGTTCTCTTCTACTGCTAGACTCCATTGGATTACCTTATTTCCATGTGAAAACATGATCCAACATCACGTGCAAAACAAATCATTTTCATTAAAATTCTATTCTACTATTTGACTCATTTGGAATCGATTACTCCAATGTGACAATATGATACAACATCATGTGCGAAAAGAATGATTTTCATTAAAATTCTATTCTACTATTTGACTGAACTGCCATCGATTGTTTCACTGCTAAAATATCATCCAGCACCACGTGAAAAAAGAATAATTTTTACGAAAATTCTGTTTTACTACTTGACTCAATTCGAATCCGTTACTTCAATGTGAAAAAATGATCCAACATCACCTGAAATGAAAACAATTTTGAAGAAAACTATCTTCTACCATCTGACTCGAATGGAATCCATTATTTCAATGTAAAAATATGATCCAGGGCCATGTGAAAAAAGAATAATCTTCATCAAAATTCTCTTCTACTATTTGACTGAACTCCCATCGATTCTTTCACTGTTAACATATCATCCAACACCACGTGAAAAGAGGATAATCTTCATCAAAATTCTCTTTAACTATTTGACTCAATTGGCATCCGTTATTTAAATGTGAAAATATGATCCAATACCACGTGAAAAAAGAATAATTTCCAGCAGAATTCTGTTCTCCATTGTGACTCAATTGCAATCCATTATTTCCATGTAAAAGCATGATCCAGCATCACGTGAAAAAAGAGCAATTTTCAAGAAAATTCTCCGCTACTATTTGAGTAAATTGCACTCGATTATTTCAATGCGAAAACGTGATCCAACATCACGTCAAAACAGAATAATTTTCAAGAAAATTATCTTCTACTATTTTGCCTCAATTGGAATACATTATTTCAATCTGAAAACATGACGCATCATCACGTTAAAAAAAGAATAATTTTTACGAAAACTCTTTTCTACTCTTTGACACAATTGGAATGCGTTATTTCAACGTGAAAAAATGATCCGACATCACCTGAAATGAGAATAATGTCGAAGAAAATTGTCTTCTACCATTCGACTCAATTGGAATCGGTTATTTCAATGTGAAAATATGATACAACATCATGTGAAAAAAGAATAATTTTCATCAGAATCCTCTTCTAGTATTTGACTGAACTGGCATCGATCATTTCAATGTGAAAAACATCATCCAACGTCACGTGAAAATACAATGACTTTTAGGAAAATTCTCTTCCACTATTTCGATTCATTCGCGTTCATTATTTCAATGTAAAAACATGATACAACATCACGTTAAAAGCGAATAGTGTTGAAGAAAATTTTCTTCTGCTATATGACTCAATTGGAATCGATTATTTCAATTGGAAAAAATCATCTGACATCATGTTAAAAAGGAATAATTACTAATAGAAATCTCTTCTACTTTTTGTCTCAATTGAAATCGATTGTTTCAATGTGAAAATATGATGCAACATCATGCTAAAAAAGAATAATTTCTAACAGAATTCTCTTCTGCTACTTGACTCAATTCGAATCGACTACTTCAATGTGAAAACATGATCCACGAACACGTGAAAATAGAATAATTACGAAGAAAATTCTCTTCCGCTATGCGACTCAGTTGAAATCAATTATTTTAATTTGAAAGCATAGTCCAAAATCACGTGGAAAAAGAATAATTTTCATTAAAATTCTCTTCTGCTATTTGACTCAGTTCGAATCGACTATTTCAATGTGAAAAGATGATCCAAGATCACGTGAAAAAAAGAACAATTTCTAGCAGAAATCTCTTCTACTATTTGACTCAATTGGAATCAATTTTTTTGAATAAGAAAAAATGATCCAGCATCACGTGAAAAAAGAACAATTTCCATCAAAATTCTCTTCTACTGTCTGACTCAATCGGCATCGATTATTTCGATGTGAAAATATGATATAACATCATGTGAAAAAAGAATGATTGATATCAAAATTCTCTTCTAGTGTTTGACTGAATTGGCATGAATTATTTCAATTTGAAAGTATGACAAAACAACATGTGGAAAAGGATTAATTTTTACGAAAATTCTCTTCTAGTATTTGACTCGACTGGAGTACATTATTTCCATCTGAAAACATGATCCAGCATCACGTGAGAGAAAGAATAATTTTGAAGAAAATTCTCTTCTAGTTGTTGACTGAAGCGGAATCCATTAGTTCAATGTGACAAAATGATCCAAGATGACGTGATAAAAGAATAATATCTAGCAGAATTCTCTTCTAGTATTTGACTGAATTTGAATCGATTGGTTCAATTTCAAAATATAATCCAAGGTCACGAGAAAAGAAAATAATTTGCATCAAAGTTCTCTTCGACTGTTTGACTTAATCGGAATGCATTAGTTCAATGTGAAAACACGATCGAACATGACGTGATAAAAGAATCATTTTCATTAAAATTCTATTCTACTGTTTCGCTCAATTGGAATGGATTGTTTCAATGTGGAAACATAAGCCAACATCCGGTGAAGAAAGAATAATTGGGAATAAAATTGTCCTCTACTATTGGACGGAAATGAAATCGATTATTCCAATGTGAAAAGATGATCCAGCATCGCGTGGGAAAAGAATAATTTTGAAGAAAATTCTCTTCTAGTAGTTGGGTGAATTGGAATTCATTATGTCAATTGGACAGCATCATCCAGGATCATGTGAAAAGAGAAACTGTGTGTAAGAATTGTATTCTAGTATGTGATTCCTTGGCGAGGTTTACTTGATATTGTGTAAGAATTCGCGATGGTTGGGTTACAGAGGAAACTAGAGCATGTTGTGGGTCGTGTTTTGCGATGAATCTCGTGGTATCATGTGGGTTGTGTTTCAGTTGATTGGTTACGCGGGTTTTGAACCTTGGTAATGATAGTGAGGTTCGGATATAGTGTGGATGATTTCGTTTTTTTTTGTTAGAAGCTGTGAGGATGGTTTTCGTAGAACATAAACAACTCGAATCATGGTTTCGTTCTATAATACTTCACTCATCTCGCAGGAAGAACGTTTCTATCGTAATCATCATAGGAGATGATGTGTAGCAAGAATATTTCAAATTACGAGTCTATTTAACTAATGATCCTATATAAAAGCAATGTTTTAAATTATTTAAATAATGGTAGTAGCCGTGGTAGATGAATATGTTAAACTAAGACTTTGTTCATTATTTTAATTATCCTCATATGATATTTTTGATATGCCAATAAAAGCGAAGAATGTGTAGCAAACTAATGGCTACAACCAGAGGTTTATACAGTCGTTTTATATATCAAATACAAAGCTTTCGTTAATGGAACATAGTAAAAAATGGTAGCGCATTCGAATGTTCATTACAATAATTTGATTCAACTGATTTGTCTACTACTAAGTGATAGTTTTGATATCACAAGAGAATGCATGATTGTGTGAAAACCGGATAATTCTAACGAGAGTTCTGTTCAGTTATATTATTTTACATAAGAGATGTTGCTAACTTTGTTATATGATCAAAAAGAATGAAAGAACGATGAATGGCATACGGATAGTTAGATGTCCTTATTTTGTGTCTTTCGAAACAAATTACGAGACTTACTGTAGGAAAGTCTAGTTTTACGAGAAAAGAATAACTACAACAAGGGTCTTGCTTGATTATTTTGCACGCTTGAAAGTAACTCACCTAGTCCAGACATAATATAAGATTATATGGTAAACACATAGTTGCAAGATGACATCTTGCTAGATGGACCTGTTTTCGATGAATCTAAAAGAATATTCAGTCAAGTGACTTGAAAATATTAATTATCAGCATCGTTGTATTGAAATATATTGTAGTCTACAACGTAATGATATAAAAACCAATTAAAGATACATTATTGAAATAATCAAATTTTCTTAGACGTGGTTGAAAGAGATAAATTAATAAACTATTTGCATCAGAGTTTAAGGGTGCTGGCTTAGACAAAATGTAAAATTCATATAAATAAAGATAGATTAAGCTATTATAAATTTTCACACAAATCGAACAATGATGTATCGAATAATTTAAGAAATCCAAACAAGGGTATGACTACACGAGGATTTTCAGAGCGCAAAGTTTTGCTCAATATGCGATATAAGCTGTTATCAACATCTTCCATGGTGTATAAAAAACGGCAGTCGATTCCTTTTGTGTCAGCTGATCTTTTGTTGGATAGCAGCAAGATTCTTCTGCTTCTTTGATCGATCGATCCAACTGATCGAAACGGGACATAACAAGTTGCAAAGCTGGTTTAGGAGGAAGCAGAGAATATTGCCAGAAGGCACCAATGGGTGGAAGTTTTTTGTTACCTAGCTCAACGTAAGGGGGAAACATCAGACTCCAACTCCTCGGAGTCAAGTGGAATCATCCGGAATCACATAGGATTCCAGGGAGTCATACCTAAACACGAGGAGCCACACGGAGTCTCTTGGAGTCACAGTAAGTATCGCGAAATCCCTGCTGATCTCGAGAAAACCATTATAGAAATGGGAAACTGATACATTTTTATTTTTTTCTGTCATATGTATCATTATATACAATAGTTATTAGCCTCCTTCTTTGTCGGAAATTGTCCAAAAAAATTTCCCGTAACAGAACAATATTACTCAGTACCCGGAGGTAGAATTCACAAAGCTGAACAGTTTATTCTGCAATGGGAATTCAACTTTCGGGTACTGAGAGGCTCCATCTTCTTGGATTCAAGCGGAGTCTGCTGTTTCCTCCTTGTCTCAGCGTCTAAAAATCGGCTCATCTTTGCAGCGATATTCTATTCTAACAAAATGCTTCTCTAAGTATGTCATTAACAAATCTAAAGCAACTTACGTATCTGTCGGTTGTTATGATGCAATCGATGTCGCAAAAAAATAAATGTTATTATGCCAGCACGTTTTGTTTTTTATATTAATATACGAAAACAAAACCAAAGAGACTTATTTTTGTTTCTTCTAATGAAACGTTCGAGTCGCGGAATAAAAAAGTTCACCAAAAGTAAGAATGCCAACATTGGATTCAATAAGCCTTGCTGATTACTCTTTCAAATTTTCAAGATTGTATATGTCGTTAATTGCATGCTTTTTTGTTATCAGCTGTCTGAGTAACAAAAGTGCAATTATCTTTTTCAGCGCAAAATACAAAAGCAAGTACTTAGTAATGTTGGAAAAAAAACAATGCTGATGAAACCAACAAGGAAAATTTCAAATAAGGTGTTATATATAGACATTGAATGACTCCTCCAATTTATATTGTATACAAAACTCCTATTTAACAGATATCCACTGACCACGAAAAATGGTGTTTTTGGGCCAATAACTTTGAAATCTTTATTGAATATGAGACTAGCAATCTGTTTAAAGAAGACAAGACGATGCTTGAAGCTGTAGAGTCTTCAAAAACAAGATCAAGGACATTTTTACAGCATCGTTTGTGCTTTCATTCATTGTCAATAACTTTTAGTTGTTTTGCAACTGACTATATATACAGAAGAAGATTAAGCTGAAAAAAATTATTTTTATTATTACGAAAAGCTTTGTTTTATTATTTCTGTTGAGACTTGATTTCATTATGTCAGGCGATTCCTCTCCATGCTTCTTACAACAATCAATCGGTAAAAGTTCGTAAGTTCTGTTTGTAAAGCAGTAGACTCAAAATAGACCAAGATGACTTCAGTATTTTGGTTCAACCATCTACATAAATAAGATACAGTGTTGGAGGTAAACTCGAAACAATCTATGTAGTATGTTTTCTTCGTTTATGACTGACACTTATTAACCCTTCACGTAGTGACACTTGAGTGTCTTTTTTGCGATAGAAATAAAATAAATCAACGTTGAAAATCTTATTTTGTGAAGTAATATTTTTATCAAAGATCTTTTTTAATGAATAAAGCATGAAATATTGTATTATTTAAAAAAAATCACTGACAAACAAAACAAAACTTCTTCCTGTCCACATCCACTAGAGAGCTGCATCGGGTTTTTCTCAAGAGGAAAAAGCAGATTTCAACCCTTGAAACCCTTAGAAATCTTTAAAAACCCTTCGAAACCTTAAAACGGTGCATGTTCCAACATTAAGACGGTAGTGAATTGTTAGGATTGGATGGAATTTGGTATTGACCGGATTTCACATAATTGTACCGGTGCTATTATTTTCATCATTTTTCCCTTAAACAAAAGATCTTTTCAGTAAAGAAACATTTTTTTATCAAGGTTTGTTAAATATTTTCGGATACACGTAGTTCGAGTACGTTTTAAGTTTTTGGAAAGTTCGAACTTGATTGCTTAATCAAGTAAACGAATTTCGTCTACGCATGGTCAAACTCAATGCAAAGCATAACTTTTCCAAAATTGTCTTTCTTGAATCGAAACTTCAACCACTCAACTCTAAGAAACTAATTGTAGATTTAGATTCCTCAATCTGCATCACTTAAAAACAAATTTCATAAAAAATCGCTATTTTCATGAAAGACACTTTCTTTTGTGAAAATAATCAACGGTGTAACAATAACTGTATTATTAATATCAATGCGCGTCAGTATCATCATGAGTGAGAGCAATTGGTATTAAGAGATGCATACTTAAAATCTGCGTAGATCGCTTCCAAAATATTTAATGTCATCGAATATCTTTAAAATAGTATATTTCCGTTACTTAGAGGAGCGGCAAAAGGAAAAGTCAAATAAGTTATGTTTTTATACATGTGTGGATATTTTTCTGCAGTCACATGTTTGCGTATATATTCGAAATATCAGATTAACTATGTAACATGGCTATGTATGCTTTGAATTATATTATCGACTAATCATGTTAATTTTAGTTTTTCCTTCGTCAAATCTCGTTTTTTGTGCTATGGTCTCTGCCATATAGTATATCCGCTAGTAATTATTTGTCCAGTTGGTTTTTAAATCGTTGAGTTCTCTGTTACTTCGACGTTTCCAACATTCGGCTAGTAACCAGGCTTTCCTTCTGACCTTGATTTCGCTGGGTGTGGGTGGGTGTGAATGTCGAAAAACAAGAAACAGTCACACACGCGCACACTTAAGGTGTTGCTCCAGAGATTATTCAGGTGGCCCGACATTTTGCGCCCCACCGATTTCATGGTGAATGTTAATAAGGATAAATTCTATGGATCGTCTTGCGTGCTCTCAATTTATTACAAATGATATTTATTAACTTCTTCCTTTTTCTATTGTTATCAACCGTTCATAAACGCAGAAAAATGAACTAGAAAAGCAATAGATAGTAGAGAAAGAATCCATACTCTAACGTAGTCTCATCTGAAAAGACAAGTCGCTGGTATCGGGGAAGAGCTGTCTTTTAACTTATAAAGGATGAAATCAAAACGAATCCTATCTATCTGAATAAAAATTCGAAGAAATATGAAGAAAGAAAATTGAAAACAGCAAACATTCATCCACTAATTTAATATGATGTTTTGCATCAGATACTTGATCTATATCTAATAGATATGAATCGAGAAGCATAAGCTAACTTATCCCGCATTTCTCTGTAAATCCAAGAAATATTTCCTTGAAATTAATGAAAGGAAGCAACATGGACTTACTCGATTGATTTCGATATGATAATTGATAACAATCAGATATCTAAACACAGAAAATCAATTTCAGCTTGATTTGGAAAATTTAACTTCTATTCTAAAAATGGCAAGATTTTATAGAGGAAACGCGCGACAAAACAGATACTATGCTGCATTTTTCTATTTTTCCGCGGTTAAGTGCACGACATTTTTTAGACAAAAAAAAACAATAGCACAATAATGAATTCTATTTTCATGAGATCATAATCGTGCAAAAATCAGTGATTTTATCGACATTTATTGTTACAAAATCGTGAGATTATATTGATATTAAATGTCCACAGACAACGATTTCTGTAGATTTCTCTCGCAGTTTTATTGAAAATTGCTTCATTATTCTTGCATAGATTGACACATAAACAACCTTATTACGAAAATAATGTGAAGCTTCTACATTCATCGAATCGATGACTGTACTTATATAAACTGCAAACAATTCAAACAATCTTTTCCCCACAGATAAAGTTACCAAATATTATTGTTAAGTATTATTTTTCACCCCAACAAAAATATTTTAAGTAAAGGACACCACCAAATTTCACCGTAAATCCACCATCTCTCAGTTTCATTGTCGATATTACGGAAAGATAGAGCCTGATATTCTACACCCTTCTGTATATTTAGTGTTATTTATTCTTGATCAGAAAAGGTTTTTCTTAAACCACATTGTCTGGGGTCTACAAGTCTTTCGTAGGTTTTCAGTGTTTCGGATAATAACTGTAATGATCACATTTTTTTCTATTTTAATTTCAATGCCAAAGCTAATAACATATATCGATGCACTTTTTCACGCTCTACAAAACTACAGTGTGGTGAGGTGTGAGTGTAGGCGGCTGGGTGTGGGTGGGAGTGTGGATTACGTGTGCACGCGTACCAGTAAATGGGCCCCAGCCAAGACTGGGAATGGTGCATACCTAGTGTAGGTGTGGATTAAGGAGGGGAAAAGCAGATTTTAACCCTTGAAATCTTTGGAAATCTTTTGAAACCTTTAGAAATCTGTAAAATTTGTTAGAAATCTTCAGAAATCTCTGGAAACCTTTAAAAATCTACAGAAATGATTAAAACCTCCTTTGGAATCTTAAAAGGAGGCATATTGCGACACCAATACAGTAGTGAATTGTTAGAATTCGATGGAATTTGGTATTGATCGGATTTCATGTTATTGTATCAGTGCTATTATATCCCTAATTTTTCCGTTACACAATGGATCTTGTAAAGGGGCCCACCTCAGAAACGAACTTTGTTATCTCTCATCTGATTTCAATCAAAATTTCAGAGAATGTTAGTCTTGACTAGAATAGCTTATGGTGAAAATATCGCCCCCCAATTTAAAAAAAATGCACAAATTTTAGTCAATTGAGGGTGTGGGTGTTTTCTTCTTTACACCCACACCCACCCCAACTTTCACACCCCAGCCAGTTAATTCTCAGCAGCTGACGATGGTAGACATTAAGAGAAGTGCTTCAACTATGGACCTACTCAACTGAAAATAATCGTTTAAAATTGATTCAACGACTTATTTCAGCTTTTAGTCGCGCATGAAGGGCGTTTACAAGCACTAATAAAATCGAACTGTTCCTGATTAACATAATGTCAGAGCACATAGGCATCTGAAATGTTCAACCATTGCTCGTCTTAAATCAGATTTGATGTGATGATCTGGAAGAGTAATTAAAGATGACTGTTCCAAGTTGAATAACTGAAAAAGGTAAGGCTATTTTAGTGATGACGAAAGTAGGGCCATCCCAAAGTAATAACTGGCATAAAACGAAACAATCCCCGGATGTGCAAATCGGCAAGCACCTAATCCCTACTCTCCAGGTCTTGGATGAAAGACGCATTTTCTATTACTTTTCTGCCTTTCAAGACTGACCATGGAATTCAATGAACAAAATACAAATGCCCCAGTCGATTTTTATGATATATAGAACAAAATTGCATCTGTAATTATACATTTTATACGCGGCAGAGGTTGTCCAGCCTCTCAGAAAAGTGGAATTTAGATAATAGAACAAAGATACCGCTACACAAGAGCCTGAAATCAAACTTCAACGAGAAAACTCTGATTATTTTCGAGTCTATACCACCTATAAATGTTCTCAAGCCATTCAAATTAGAGAATATAATGAGTTCACGGGCATAAATCTAGCTCATGCTAGCTCTTTTCCTTTGGTTCAAACCGAATCAAATCCCAACCAAACAAACTTCGGTACTCTCGGACTCTGCCCTTCACTACTATGACCAAGACAATTATAGCAATTGAATAATCATCTACCATATACATTCTGTAAACAGTGCTGAACAATAGAGCTCGAACCGAGGGTGTCGCTGTGGATGGATATTTTCTTTTTATCCACATCTACACTCACACCTTACTATGGATTTAGTCCTTTTTTCCCTCATGTAATTAGTTTTTCTCTATGGCAAGATATACATGATTCTCGAGTAACGCATTGTCTCTTGAACGATAGATTGATATATTAAAAATGAAAGTGTGATCTTTTGTATAACCTTCGATATGCCTCGCACTGTTTTTCAAAATCGTATATTTAACTTGAATTATTTCAGGATAGAGGTGTCAGCTAGGGGTGCAATAGTTCAGCTCTAGTTCTGAGCGTGGGAGCTGTTCGAAAGTTCATTTCGGTATGAGCTGATTGTTTTGAACAGCTCCTCTCAAAAGAGCTGATCTGATCGAACAGCTCTCGTTCCTGAACTGGAGTTTTTCAACAGCTCCTTTCAAAAGAGCTGATCTGATCGAACAGCTCCCATTCCTGAACTGGAGTTTTTCAAGAGTTCCTTTGAAAAGAGATGATCTGATCGAACANGCTGTTCGATCAGATCAGCTCTTTCTGAACGAGCTGTTCAAATCAATCAGCTCCTACCGAAAGAACGTTCGAACAGCTTTTTCGCTCAGCTCAGCTGAACTTTTGAGCTGGAGCTGATGCACCCCTAGTGTCAGCCGAAGGGTTGAACAGCGGCGGCGGGCCACAATTTTCAATTTTTAAAGATTTCCAGCGGCTCGTTATTTGAATGAGTAATGTCTTCAGCGGCGACTGCCACAAATTCTTAAATTTTTTTTCCACAGTGGCGGCGCCGGCTGATATTTACAAGTCCTTATGTGACGACGGTGGCGGAGTTAAAAATTCACTGATGAAAATTAAAAGGAAATGTTCGATTCGATCGCATATGTATGGATATCAGCGGCAGCGAATGACGCTATCAAAATTTTTTATCTCTTGCAGCAACGCAACGGCTAAATTTTTTTTTCGCAGCGGCGGCTCCCCAAAATTTCTTAAAACTACCAGCAATTTCGTGGCTGCGGCGACTGATATTATAGAAAAATCGGTTGCTGCGGCGGCTCAGCCGCACGGCTGACACCTCTATTTCGGGATACTTTCAAAACTCACCAATGCCTTTTTCAAATTTTTGACTAAACACACCGAAGATCTTTGTTTCGAGTATTTACCTTCGCCTGGTCCCAGCTACACAATAATAGACTTGTCGTTAAATGAAAAATTGACTGTGCAAATACTGCTGTTTCATCAGTAGAAATACTAATCTATTCTCTTTCTTTCTCTCTCTCTCTCGTTCGTTGTTTACAAAGAGAATTTTACCTTTGTTGATAGAGAAAGCTACAATGACGGCAGCAGAATAGAATAAATCTTTTTTTTATCGTTTGGTTACTCAATCAAGAAAAATCTTTTTCGAGAAGAATCGTTTGAATTTATTTTATTTGCGTTAGTCGGCTTTTTTGAGTAACTTGACCTCATCATCCTTGTTTATTAATCTTTTTCAAAACTTTTTAACTAAATTAATCAATGTTAAAAACTCTGCAATATATATATATATATATATATATATTCTGTGTAAAACTTTTCGATTGACTACTCATGTTACCACACAAATGGTATGTCTCCAAGGAACTTTTCGATTAGTAGAATAGAAAGAATCTAACTATAGAAGCGTGTAACATCGAAAGAACTATCAAAGTCATTAGATAAAACTCGGCGAAGAAATCTTTTAAATGAGAATTGGCCGATTAGAATGTGAGGACACAAATGAAAAATCAGAATCAAATTCACTTTTGCTTTCTAACGAACTATTTTATGTAAGTGTATGCGTCTTTCAAATAATTCATAATATTTGTGCACAGTATTCTTTATTTGTTTTCAATGGCGACCACACAGAGCTGGTTCGCCGACATTTGATTTATTTCATGTCAAAGCGTGCTCTTCATAGGTTCGACTGGTATATTATGCCAACAATGTCGTTTATAAATGCATTACAAATTCGATTCAAATATTAGCTCACAGGTGGAACTTATCATCGAACGATGTGACATCTCTTCCTGCATAGATAAACATAATTTTAATTGAAACATTCAAAGTAGATGAATTTGTGATCTTATGAGACCCTGTCTTTTTATCGAAATAGACTCTTTTTGAAGAAAAAATTCGTCAAGTTTAATTGATTGCTTTTCTACTTCGATTCAATATGTTTGTGAAAGTTAATTGCATTTTCTCTTCGAGTTCACAAGAACTCTATAGGTTTTTAATTCCTTCGCTAAATGTAACGCATTGTATAGAAATCAGACGATGTTCGTGGCTACCAATACAGAAAATACACAGAAGACAGAATTCAACAATATTTAACTACCTTGTCTAATCCATACGATTAGACAATTTTGCTTAACTTTGTGTGCTTCTGGTAGTATGCTTTTTTTGTTGAACACAAGATTGTCTGGCAGTTCGGAACCCTTATTCGAAATAATCAGAGTATTTTGATCCTAGTCGCACTGATCAACAATAAAAGGCGAATCATTCCAAAGATTTGGCTGACAAAATTAGTTGTTTCTCTTCTGTATCTTGAATTCAATAGAACGAGCTACGACTGATGTTTGAAAATTTTTGTTTACTCGATGCATACACTGGTTAGAAAAATAATACCCTAAAAGTTACTCGCCATCACAAGATTTTGATTACTAAATGTTTTTATTTGATTAATGTTCCGTCGCAAGGAAGCTTTAGAAATTGTTTATTTTTACCTCTATTTCAATAATGGGTTGTTTTCTCCTTGATCAATGTTCCTATGCGAGAAAGCTTTAAAAGTTGCTTATCATTATCTCCATTCAGTTAATGGGTTTTTCTCTTCGATCAACATTGCAGTGTGTAGCTGCGAGAATAGTTATATTGATTCGTGGGTAAAAAGTTGAGTAATATCAGCAAAGCTTTTACAGCAGCTTAAATAAATAAAAGGACAAATGTTTCTA
The DNA here is from genome assembly GCA_905331475.1 of Rotaria socialis. NCBI lineage: Eukaryota > Metazoa > Rotifera > Eurotatoria > Philodinida > Philodinidae > Rotaria > Rotaria socialis. Next base: position 66,069 of record CAJNYU010000239.1, read on the forward strand.
GTTTTTCATAATTTTTCATAATTTTATGACGCTTCGAAAAATTTATTATCATTATCAAGTAAAGGTACATGGCAAGTAATCCTAGAATTGAACAAAATATAACTTATGGAATAGGATACGACTCGGATGTGGGTGTTGATGTGACTGAGCGTGACGCCGTGGATGAAAAGAAAATACACACCCACACTCACACCCTTTTGAAGGGTTAGTAGAGAGTTTATGAAATCAAGAAACCCTATCCTAAACCCTTTGGAGGAGCTTAGGAATGTTTCAAGTACGGTAAAAAGGGTTTGTGGTACGTTGCACTTTAATAAACCCTTTTAGGGTTTATTATTCTACTTTTTTTTACAGTGTAGTTATGGTTAGGATCATGACTTTCAAAAAGGTCAATAGGAAGGTGGTCCACGTATATACATCTAGGACTCGTATCACATGTTTGTAATTTTATTCTTACAGAATCGTAACTATGTGAATGTATCACAAATAGCTCTCAGTAATGATGCAAAGGTGTCTGAAAATATAACAAAATAGATCTAGACATCAATATTAAATGTACTTCTTTCGAAGTCAATGATAATAGTAGTCATTTCTTTTTGGCTGTAATCGAAAGAGAACTCCTTACACTGAAATAATTCTATTGTTATTGATTAGAATTCTAGGAGTTGTTTAATGATCTAAACTTTTTGTTTTTTATATAAAATTTTATGTTTCATATAACAATGTAGTCTTGGGATTCTAGAGATGCCTGATGAGATCCTTAAGCAAGATCGAAACGTCGTATTCTGTTTTGAATCTTTCAAATTTTTGAGTGTTTAACACAACCCACACCCTACAAATACAGCATTCAGAGCGATGCGTTTTCATTATTCTTTCAATATCCATGTCAAATACGTTTTCGCCAGCATGGTTTGAGAAAATTCTTTCTTGTAGCTAGTTGATGGTAGGACGAAGAGTGTAAAACCGAGAATTTGCGGAGCAAACGATAGTAAATAAGCAACGAGTAATATATGACGTTGCAAATCAGTGAATGAACTGCATGCAAAACTAAATGTCAGAATAAGCTGAGGCAATGCAGAGAGAATGATGATTATTGGTGTAACGTAGAGCTCTTTTTGATTATGAAACTGCCTATTTAACATTTGACGAAAGTTCATCTTTTGTTGACCTGTTTTCATTCGACTACGTGTCACTAGAGCGATAAGCGTGGTTACCGAAATTATTTGAACGAAAAAAGGAACAAAATAATGAATCAATGTAGAAACACGATTGTAGATCGATATTTGAAGAGTATCGAAATTCGTTACACACATCGACGAAGCAGTTGGTAGATACTGTATGATTGTGTAGTGAATAATTTCATGGAGATGCATTCCTAGCATAACAATGAATGTACTGATACTAATGCCAATGGCTAAATAAGGATTTTTCAGCGAGATCGATGTTGGATAGAGTAGTATGAGAAGACGATCAATACTAACACAACTAGTCAACCAGTATGTTGATCGTGAGAATACTGAAAGTAAATAAGAAGTCGTTCGACATGAGTACAGTTCTACCATACGAAGTGCTATCGGAAAAAATTTCAACAGCAGACACAGTAAGGTCATTTGATTGAAACATGTTATGATGAAAAGATAGTTTCCAGTGCCGACCTTTCGAGGTGATGGACGTTTGAAAGTCACAAATGAGCAGACATTGTTGAATAGGCCAACAAGAAAAATTAGGGAAGCTATCACAAGATAAACAGTTTGTACTTGTCTGGAACTGTTAATGAGAAGTGAATCCAAAGTAAATCCAAATGCATGTAAACTAGACTCACAACGATGTCCTTGGTAACATGATGAGCAGAGACAGATAAAATCATTTGCTGTCGTTAAATCGCCTCGAACGCATCTACCTCCAGACAAACATTGATAACAAGCATCGGCATCGTATGGAAAAAGGAAACAGTGTGCACGATAGTGGTCGGATTCGCAAACACAGAAATAATCTTGATCATGAAAACAAGTCAGATCAGTGTTATTTTGACATATATGATGATATTTGAATAGATCAGGAATCGATGGATAGGTGTCTCCGAATGGACTACGAGATAAATATGATGATGCAACTGGACAATATATTGGTGATGAAGTAATATTGATCGATGATTGTTGTAAAGAATATATGAGAAAATATTTTACTGTTAAAGATTGATCATAGATCTTCAGTAATCCGATAGAAGGAGCGACTCTTTCAGGATGATTATAGATCATTGTGGATGGGAAGCCATGGTAGACATGCTGATGTTCGATTGTGAATTTTAAGCCTTTATTCATAACATTGTATAGTTGAATAACAGATGGATGAGCTAAAGAAATATTGGTAACATTAAAACGAATATGAACTGATGATGGCGACTTTTCACATTGATTTCCATGAAATCCTCTTTGGCAAGTACATACGAATGATGTTTCTCCGCTCGGGTCATAAATAGAATGGCAACGTCCACCATTCAAACATGATTCTGAATTACAACCGCTGTATTTCAGGTTGCAGCGTGGGCCAAAATGGTCAAGTGGACAAATACAATTTTGTTTACTATTTTGAGTCACTTGACAAAGTGCTTTTGGTGAACAGTAACTTTCACATTGTGGTACATACAACTCACACTCCTTTCCATAGTAGCCACTCTTACATGAACAGTAGTATGAATCGTCCTGATTGAAAATAGGTAGGCATGTTGAGTTTTGATTGCATTTGTACCGAGGACATGAATTCATTGTTCCATTCCTGAATGATGATGGAAATCGTAGGACAACAGCTAGACGATGTGATGGCAGATAGTCAAAATAAATCGGATGATGCGATGAACCTATTTCTTTAACATTCTTATTCGCTTCCAAAGTGAAAAAATCAAAATGAACAGAATATGGATGACTGTTGATAATATCAGTTCGGTTAAAGTAACGATTTTGCTTCTGAACAAGCATATCAGTATCACGTGAATACGATAGATAGAATCTATGTTTGATCTTCTTCATCTGTTCAATCGCTGGAACAACGATGAACTGATGATGATCGATGATTTGATCATTGTAGAAAAAATTGGCCTTGATCGTCAGTGTTACATTGGTGTATGTTCTAGGTAATGATATTTGATCCAGTTGTGCAATAACACTAATTCGATCATTAAAGAATTCACACCAGCGACCGTAGTAAGCAGGTGAACAGAGGCACTTTGTTTCATCAATTTCAACAATAGCTACACCTCGATTACATTGATAAGAGCGAGTAACAGATGATTTATCATCGTCTCCATTATCGATTGGGCTTGTTTGGCTTGAATGATGGAATTCTAGCTTCTCCGATGGTGGATATGAAACGCTTATACCATACATGATTTTGTAAGATAATTTCTTATCCACACGATAATACATTTGGTTCTGAAAGGAACCAGAAGGGCACCAATATTCATCTTCACCATAAGTACAATCAAATGCCCCATCACATCGTGCATCTTTCTTGCACTGGCTATCTTCCAAGCAGAGAAAGTCTTTCTCGGCAGAACATAATCCATCTTTATCTCGGAATCTTGAACAGAGAACAACGCTGCAATTCAGCTTTGGATCGTTGTGGCAAGCAACTGTGTGAATTCTACTAGAATTCCCACACTGAGCGCGAAAACCCCACATTTCTCCTGGATGTGATTCTACTGTGAATGTGTTCTTTTCGTCATAGGCATTATAACAGTCTACCATTCCATCACCAATCTGACTTAGATTGATACATGGATGATATGAGCTGATGTTCAATGGATTCCATTCTCCAAGGCGATAACAACCTAGTTCGAACGAAGTGTTACACTTGTCTGAAAAAGGTGTTCGTTTATATCGACTTGAGCATTCTTTCAATCGAGACAGTAAATTTCTCAGATGCTTGTTATGATCTGACCATTGTGTGATGAGTACGATAGCTTCTTCATCAGATGCATCAGAACAATCCCATTCACCATCACATACCCATTCCAATGGAATACACTGTCCTGTCTGACATTGATATTCTTCTTTTGGACATATCCACTGGCGACATGCAGTAGAATCTTCATCCATGTGTTGAGGTAAGTCCCAGAAACTATCACAATATCGATAATAAGCAAGACTTTTTATGGTATTTTGTTGTTGCTGTTGTTGTTCAATATCAGTCAATGAGGGGTTGTATGTTTGATTAGTGTTTGATGATTGTTGGACGTATGCTTTGACATGATGACACCCACCCGTTTGATCTTGAAAACATGGAAATTGATTACTAAGAACAGTCCCTGCTCCCAACCATTTTTCATCATATTCATTAGAGCATTCTACCATGCCTGATCCCAATTCCGTCACTGGGAGACATTTATGTTCATGATTGAAACATTGAAAACGTTGCTGCCCTACCCTTCCAGTACAATAACTGCTTTCTACAGTTTCAACTTCATCAAGACTATTCAAGCAATCATCGGTTCCGTCACGAATTCGATACTGTGATATACATTCTCTACCAACAGCATCACACATGTCAGGATTGACGGCATATAGGCGTCCATTGAATGTCAACGATTCGTTCCAACAGAACGCATCATATTGATGAGGTGAATGGAAATCCTGATAACCATACATGATCCATTCTTTCTTACAGAATAACTCAGCAATCCGAGCGTTCTTCACTAAGGCTGTCTGCATGACTATCGACCGGGCATCATGAATTAGAAATAGGTAACCTCGACATTTGATGTTTCCAAGAGCCCCAGCAAACTGAAATTTGGGATTTTCTAATGAATGAGTGAAGTTGTGGAGAGCGAAAAAGTTCGAATTAATCAATCCTTTTGAAGGATATAGTACGAGACGATCAGCCCGTGGACACACGCTGATCATGATCTGCGAACAATTCAAATGATTGCATGGGCAATCACTTTCGAATCCTTTTGACCAACCACATCGAAACAGATATTCACATTTTCTATCATCAGTCAGATTTGATGAATTGATAAGATGCCATGGTGGATATCGTGGATCATCGTAACCACGATCTGGATTACAAAGACCATCTTCTTGTGTCCAGGCAGATTTATTTACGCTTGCTTCACACATGTAGTTTAGGTTCCGTTTATTGAAGCAATCGTCTAATGGTGCTACCAATCGTTGAATTGCCATTCGAGCGAGCCACCGCACACACTCACCGTCCCCGCATGAATACCCAAGATTCTGACACAGATGCTCGTCGCATTTCATAGCTGTCGGTTCGAAAGGACATGATTCACCATTTCCATCAAAATATTCATCACTCCAATCCATACAATCGATATCACCTACAAAAATTTCATGCGAAAGATAAGTTACAAATGTTTAGAAAAAATATTACCATCAAGCCAAAACTCTTCTGCAATACACATACCATTTGTACATCGAAATTCATCATCTTCGCATTCGTTAAATTCTAGCTTGTCACAATTTTCTTCATCCGTACCATTTTCACACTTTTGCACACCATCACAGATCTCTCGCCAATCAAGACACATAGGACTCGATGGGCATCGCAGTGTTTCATAGCAGAGAATCTTTCCGTATCGTTGTGTATTCCATGAGTCCCCGTGTTTCTTTTGTTGGAACTGATCTCTGACTGATTGACTGAATGTTGATCGATAATGTGTTAGCTGATATTCGCAATATTTGCCAAAAGTTCCTATTCGTGTACAGTTGCATACAAATGGATCATTGTAGTTATACAGCAGTGATCGATTGTAGAAGATGGTAGCATAGAGATCAGCCATTTCAATGATCCAACTCCATTTGAGTGCTCGGTCCGGATGGATCTGTTGATCGATGAGATTATGAAAGGAGATACGTTGGCCTTCATTGTAGCATTGAGTTTGGTTTTGAGTTAGTGACCGATTTCTGTATGGACGTTGACAGTACGGAATAATATCACCAGTATCATTATCTTGATAGTAGAGACAATCGAATTTCTCAGTAGATTGTTGATTTTCTGTATTGTACAGCCAAATTTGTGCCTGTGTAATAGTAATGATGAAAGAAATCACAGCAACGTAGATTGCCATTTTTCAACTATTACAATGAAATCAATATCATGTTAACTAAATATATTATGAAAAGACTCGATAGTCACATTCAAGTAATATTGATATTTGATAAAACACGTACGCAGCTCAAATAGTGTCGAATTGATAAATACTCACCTGTATCATGTTCTAACCTTGATTCTATATAGATCAGCCAAATGTTTCATTATAGGATGTGGGTGTGATTTTTCTCTTCATTCGGGCCCACACTTACGCTTGCTTGTTCACCAAAAACGTACTCAAAAAACGCAAAGCAGAGAGGGAGCGGGGCGGCGGGGCCTGAGTGGGTACTAGAGGGTGTGGGTGTTTTCTTCTTTACACCCATACCCACACCTCAGACGCAGACCTCACATCCACACGCACACCAGTACCCACCCATCAAAATGTTAATCCTATTATATATGTTACAGTTGACATGAGAATTTAGTTGAGATTGGAATAATAGATTTAATTAAAGATAGAGAAAATAGACACAAAAGAGAGCGGAGAAAAAAAAAGAAAACAATTTCGAAAATCAAAATGCAAATAAAATTATATGAACGATATGGAATTTTTTTCTATGAGTTAGATTTAGCAAACTATTTTCTAATTGGTCGTAATTTAGGTTTCTTTTTTAAATTGGTGACCAAAACAAAAAAAAATTATTTCTTATTTTTCATTTATTTCAACGCACTCTCATCTCGCTTGTATGAGTCATACAGCAATTAATGTATCTTGTTGATCTGATACTTTAATATTAAAAGGAAATAAAATACTTCGTTGATTATGACAATAATGTTACATCATTAAATAAATACTTATTTATCCGAGTTTTACACTTCAAAAATTTAGTAGAATCTATTAATATCTAACTTTTTTGTCATCATTTCTTTATTAATTTAAGTTTTTATAATTGATAATCGTCACTATGAAACAGACAACGATTAGACATAAATTACGAAGTTTCTTTTATATTAGCTTATTTATTTTTCTAACGAAGAACGATTGTAGACAATAACACATCAAATGGACTACTCATATAAGAAACTTCTTTATTAATTTCATTAAGAATTTAAAAAAAAATATTTACTTTTCTTTCATATCATTCGATATAAAAACTCATTCCACTTCCATCCCACCTGCTCGAGACCCTTACTTCGGAATAACGATAACGAAACTCTCCTTCTGTCTTTTCTTCGAATATGCAAAGAAAAAAAAATCAATGTCCCTATGTTCCAATGTCCCGAGCGTTGAAATAAACATCTTTTCAGAATCTTTGTCATTTTTCTCTCTTCGATCATGAAAGATAGAGAAAATTAATCTTGGAAACAAAAACGTGTTTTTTGAATCTACATAGTCAATCAAACTATCTCATATCACTCACTAATAACATTTTATTTCTATGAATCACTCTTGTTACAGAGAGGTCACCAGTCAACATTACATTGTTATCTGCTGCTCTCTGTCCTTCTCGTTATTCGTATCTATATGGAGGGATGTTCTCCTATTTTTTGGAGAGATTTATATGGTTAATTTTGGTATAAGAAGAATAAAAACGATTGTGCGTAAGCACCAAAAATTATATTGATTGATATAGAGAGAAGGAGGGAAACGCTCACATATCCCCTTTATATGCCATTAGTATGGAAACTTCTAGAACTTTCTTGACTGTTCTATGAAATTTTCAAAAACAACGCAAAAACTTTCTTGCCAACCCAATATTTTACATATTTGTTCAGGATTGGAATTCTCACATCATAATTGATGCAGTGAGCACAATATGATCATTATGAGATACCAGATTTAAAAGAAGAAATATCCAAATAAGTTTTCACTATCAAATCTCACATATTTTCTTGCTTACCATCAAAAATAATATGCGGTTCAGAATTATTTATTCAAATATGAAAAAAACAATAAGAAAACAATACGCATTTTCAATACGGTCTTTCAACTATGCAACTTGTCGAGCTGCTTTTTCATCTATGTTGTCTAGTTTTCAAATAACAACCAGATGTTCGCTGATGCTGATGTACTACTTCTAAATTCATCGATGACACTTCATAACTGATACTATATCCGTATCACTCTACATTAGAGATTTTGTAAGGCGATTTTCTAAATATTTAAATACTACCCAGGTGACCAAAAGACTAGTAAAAAGACTAATCTTTTTTCTAGACAAGTCGGCCGTCCAGTCTAGTCTTTTTCTCAAAATGTCCTAGTACAGGACTAGTCTGAAATCTCGTATAGTCCATAGTGCCCGTCTGGACTATGAAAGTGACTGGAGTCATTCTATTTGTCATGCGTAGTCTTTTTCGAAAAAAGTCTAGACATGCTGTACCATCCTGACGCCCGTCAAAAATATGATTCTAAATAAAAGTAAGAGCGTCTATGACGCTTTACATGACGAGTTGTGGTCTTATATAATGACGAGATCCTGACCAGTCTAAACTGAAATATTTTATGACTACAACTAGATTCGAACACACATACCAACTATTACTTACCCATCGTTCAGACCATTGAGCCATTTGATCGAGAGATCAATTTATCAGTATTACTAGTCATTCTAAGATGTTTTAAAATACGAATTTTTTCTAAGTTTTATTCAATTTTTCATATGAATAAAAAATATTTTTTTATAAATTCCAAAATTATTCAGATGAAATTGAATAAAATAAATTGAAAACTGTGGTTATTTTATCTCATGTTTTAGTCATTAATTTAGCAATTCACCAGGACAATTTATTCAACAATTTTTTTCCTTCTAATATTCATTTAGATAATTCAGAATTCGGACTGACGATGTACTTAAAAAATAGAATAATCTTTACGAACATACAACGGTTTATATCAGCCTAGGAGCAGTCCTTCTAGCTACCATTAAAGGCATTTTCGGGTAGTGAGAATCAGTTTCCATCAAGTGATTTCTGCACGCATAGTATATGGAAGACGCCCATTTGCATTTTAGAATATATACATAGACATAAGGCTTACTGTATTACGGACTGCCGTCAAGACGCCAGTCTGATTTTTAATAGTATTATAAGTGTCTCTAATGTTGTAACCTAACTTTCTTCTCCCTTTTTTACAATATTTTTCCCTTCTATGTGCTAGTCCAGGTGGGAGTAAATGAATAAACAGACCAGTCTAGACGGGTAAAAGGACAAACGGACTAGTCAGAACGATGCTCTGGGATAGCTTGGACCAGTCCAGACGGGTAAAAGGACAAACGGACTAGTCACAATAGATATGGAAGACGTATTAGACTAGACTTGACGGATATAGCAGACTTTTTGGACTAGTCATGTCGCCAGTCCTCCCTATTTTTTTGCTCACTTGGGGAAGCGTATGTTATAGCAAAGCGTTTCTAATTCTCTTTGACGAAACCTATGTTATCTATATTGTTGAATGTTCTTTCTATTATGATTTACTTTGTTGTCGTTTCTCTTTAGTTTTTTTTATAACAAAGTATACGACTGATATATATCTGGATATTCAATGGATGTTTTTATTCCAGTTGTTGCATACTGCGTTTTGAGCCTCTCTTGTGCTGATTCATTAACAACTTTCGTGCCTCTGAACGAGTCAATTAATACAGCTTAGTATATAAGAAGTTCAACAATAATTGATTATTTGAATTAATTTTTGGTTTATTCTTTTTTGTAAAAAATGAAAGATCAAGAATTACCATCAGAATCGACATCACGTCCAATTTTTCGCCAAAATCTCAATATAACAACTAGTTCAGCAAATATGCACACTCGAAATAGTTCTTCTTCAAAAGATCTTAATAAAATCGTTAAACTAACTTCAACAACAACAAAAAGAAATAATCCAAAAACAAAAAAAAACAATTTGGTTCACGAAAGAAAAGAACATATATTCAATCAACACCGAAATCTAAAATACCAACAACAATCTTTGACAATTATAGTAATTAGTACTCATGACGATATGATTGGTGATCATGGTTCAACACCAGTACAAAAATCACGTTCAAATAATTCTTCTACATGTCAAATTAACATCAATGTAGAAGAAAATTTAATTCATCTTGATGATCCTCTGGNTTTCTGATGGCTCTTTCTGATGTTGAAAGAGCTAGACGTTATCTAGAGAAAAAAAAGACAGAAGAATTGAGCCAGGTGATTAAAGTAAAAGATCGTGCACGTAAAAAGCTGACACGTTCGAAAATGTCATCGTCGCAATTAAAGCAATTGCAGTTACGAAAAAAACTCAATCTTCGTAATTTTCGTGAAAAAGGAAAGCGAATCGAACTCAAACATCACCATCTCAATCATCTTTTCCAACAAAGCAAGCCAAGGGAAAGGCGCTAAAAACGTTACGAAAGTACTACCAATAAATAATGAAAAAAATTGAATTAATACAATAAATCGCCGCAGATTTGAAGATCTTGACAATAGATAATAAATATGCGCGCGTTCAACAATCTTTATCAACAGACAGAAAGCAGAAAATTTATGATTATTATTGTCGTGATGATATTAGCTATCAAGCTCCTGGCAAACGAGATGTCATAGCTGTTAAAGAAAATGGCATTAAAAAAACATTACAGAAACGTTATTTACTTTATTCTTTACGTGGAGTACATCAACTTTTTCTTGAAGAAAATCCAAATATTAATGTCGGTCAATCTATGTTTCAAGATTTGCGACCACCTAATGTTTTATATAAATCATCAACACCACATAATACCTGTGTTTGTTTATACCACGAAAATATAGATCTTCTTTTAAAGTCGCTAAAAGATCACGTACATAATTTCAATTCAATTAATTTACATTCATTTATCAAATTACTCGTGTGTGATGAAAACAGGGAGTTATGTATGTTTAGCAATTGTGAGATGCAAGAATGCAAATGACTTTTTCAATTTGGTTAAAAAAAAAAAGACTTTAATTATCATCGAAGAATTATTGCTTAGTGATATTCAACATGCGCGTAAAAATCTTGAATCATTATTCAACAATGTTAAAGCTGTACCTGATATTCAAAAAATACATTCGATGGTTGCCTTAGATGTAAACCAAATTGAATGCAAAGTTCATTCCAACAGTATAAAAAAAACATTAGTAAATTTCTAGTGGATTTCTTTTAATTATTTGTTTTTGTTCGCGTGAAATACTGATTGAAACTATTGTGTGGTTTTCTTTGTGACAGTAAAACTGAACAAGCTGAACAAAAGAAAAATATTTTTTTAGTTTTATAAATTAGAAGAAGATGAATTCTTAACGTAATTGTTTGAAATTTCATCCTCGGAAACCTTCCCCATGTATACGTCAAAAAAGGATGAAACTCCGTAACAAAGTGAAATTCCGTAACGAGTGATATTTTAAAATTTTTATTCGATGAAGCTAGTTCGATAAGAAATGACGTAATATTCTAATAGCTTGTTAAAAGCTGAACAATTTTTGTATGCAGGGTTTTTTGTGCTGCTTTATTCCGTAGAAAAACATTTAATTCTGAACTAGTCCCAAAAAAGAATTCCATTTTTTAAAATTCCGTAACGCTCAATATTCATTTAATAACTTTTTTTTGGTTGGGAAAAAATTATTCATAT
>CAJNYU010000247.1:3529-87032 GCA_905331475.1 Rotaria socialis
TTTATATGTACAGATTATCTTAATTTATGGCGATCCAAATAGCGAGACTTCGCCTGATGCACTCAAGTCATTGTTAAGTAAATCTGATCTATCCGACTTCGATGTTAACCCATTTCTGGAAGAAAAGGATGATCAAGATGATAAACCACTTACACAAGATTTTATTGATGAGCTTGACATAACAACTGATCCAATTATTCATCAATCACCATCAGGGGTGGCGCTATTTGGATCGCCATAAATTAAGATAATCTGTACATATAAACTTAATGCACCATAGAAATTTGTCGAATTTAAGAGTACGGCAAAAAGTGACATTAAAGTATGACGATTATCTTTGGATACATTTAATTTCAAAAGGCTACATGAAAAGGCCTTCATTGCATGAGAACAACATAATCGTAGAAATGTCATATTTTGTAATTGCTTGGTGTCATAAGCACGATCAATTGTATTGTAACATCGACGTAAATAGCTGTGGATATTCTCGACATTGAATGAAGCAAGTACACTATTGATTAATGCGGCAGATAAATCAATGACAACGAAAGATGGACGAGCACTTTTACTACGCATAGCTAATTTACTTAGGGCAATCCAAAAGTAGTGACGGAGATACCATATTTCCTCCAGCAGAGATCGAAAAAACTTTCTTTTTTTACCAATAGATAGAGCGTGTTTCGCTCTATTTTTCTATGCTATTTGATCACTATTCAACTAATATCTTAATAGTAAAATTTCGGTAAGATCTGTTTCTTTCGGATATGTGCTGGTAGCATGAACACTCGTGAGTATTTTTCGAATGACGTTTAATAGCAACATGTTACAGAACTACGGTTTTCACCATTGAAAAGAGGAGATGAAGACGCATCGCACCATATATTACTGATTTTTCTAACCTGTTTTTTGTAAGGTTCTTAGTCGACCTTTTAAAGAACAAACCTATCTCGTGAGTTGTTTACAGTGAATTTTCAATAATCAGGTTCCCATTCAAACCACTGATCGATGATTTACAAACTGCGAAAGATTCAGGTGTTAAATTTAATCATTTGTGGATAATACGTATTCTAGACGAATCTCTACTACGATTTTTTATCAACTCTTTTGTTTTTGCTTTCTTTCATAAAAATGTATTTTTCCGAAGGTTAGAAAATTCAATAAGAACACTTCAAAAATCCTGTTAGAAAAATCAGTAATTCGCAGTTCGATGCGCCTTCATCTCCTCTTTTCAATAGTGTAAATCGTAGTTCTGTAACATGTTGCTATTAAACGTCATTCGAAAAATACTCACGAGTGTTCATGCTACCAGCACATATGCGAAAGAAACAGATCTTATCGAAATTTTACTATTATGATATTAGTTGAATAGTGATCAAATAGCATAGAAAAGTAGAGCGAAACACGCTCTATCTATGGGTAAAAAAGAAAGGTTTTTTCGACCTCTGCTTGAGGAAATAAGGTATCTCCGTCACTACTTTTGGATTGCCCTAAGTAATATTTAGAGTTTCAAGAACTTACCCTCACTTATTTCCTCATCCGGCAAATTTTTTGAAGTCGATTTGGCAATAATCACTCTCTTCAAAATTTTCTGATACAACACAATTGCATCTTTGTCTTCACCAAGTATTTTGATCACTAATTTATTTATGTCACAATTAAACAAAAGACACGCTAGATCGATACTCAGTGCATCCAAAACATCGCCACCATCTACAAGAAGTCGATTACATTTGAAAAAGATCACCAAAGCAATCATCACATGGTGCCTTACTTTTGAGAGCTTCCTTTAAATTGCCACAAAACCCCTTCACTATGAATGATAAAATTTCTTCCTTCGCCATTTATTTATCGTCGAAGTCGAACAAAAAATGCTCTAATAAATACATCACCTCATTTATGTAAGTAAAATCCATCAAAAACACCATGCACGGACCGAAACCATCTGAAGCAATGGTCCCACTGCTAACACCTGTTTCCATCATCGGTACTACCATGTTATTGGGAACACATACCTCATTTTCTGACATATCGAATCCTAGTAACAAAAAACTGATATGCACGAACAAACCCAAAAAACAAACGAAATTTTGAAAAGTTTAATATTAATACAAGACGAAAGATATGAATTGATGCCGATGAAAATATATTAAAGAAAAGATTTGAGAAAATAATAAATAGATCAAATGATGTTAGTAAAACCTACATGTTTTTGAAAACTTTAATAGGAAATATGAAAAATTTTAATGGATGTTGTTGATCAGATATCAGTATATAAATAGTGACGATGAGTAAATTAGTACGGTTAAAAAGATCGTTAGCGGCCGTTTGCGAATGAACAGTTGTTGGAAATGGATCTAGAAAAGCTAAAGAATCAGTGAAGGGGGTAAATAATATTTGGGAGGCACAAAATATATACGTATATTGCACTTGTTTCGTTGGTGAAAGGAGGAGTTATTCGAAAATGCATACATAAGCGATTGAATTTGTCCTTTGTTTAATAAGTAAGATGGATGGTGTATATATATAAGTATGCGTTGTCTATTCCTTGTGATAATGGATACTTAATGGTCGAATAAGATGATAAAGAAAAGAAAGAAAAGTGACAAAGTCCGTTGTCTGGAATTTTTCTCATCCGACTTTGGAGTGAAGCAATACGCTTTCCTTCATGATATCGAAGGTTTCGAGAGATGAAATTCATTGATTGAATGTTCTTACTCCTTATTGGATTTATCTGTAGTTGTATTCATCGCCACTATTACAATAATGTTAACCTTTCGAGGATCGATCTTGTAAAGGAAGTATATGTACATAGTTGTGTCGTACTGTTGACAAGTTATTCAAAGCAGACAAAGTGTAAAAAGTTTAAGTTCAAGGGAAAGAGAGAGTAAACGAAAAGTTTTGCCGTGTTTAGGACGTTGTCATGCTAATGCTAAACAAATTGATAACTTATTTTTGGTATCGTGAATACTAGTGCTCTGTGTGATTGATGTTTTTGATCACGATCACGGAACAAATATTCTAATCACGCATGATCATGATAAGTTTTTCTAATCACACGATCATGTAGTACCTTAGTATTCAATCAACAAATACATTGTGCTATTTTTTTTCTCATTCTTAATTTGAAAATTAAGTTTCTCAATAAATAGTGGAAAATTTGAAGGTGTTTCTTGCAATGGTAATTACAAAGTCATAGACTGTATCGTGATTAGGATCACGAGAAAATTTTCTAATCACTCACAATTACGCGTTATCGTGATCGTTAAAATCATGATCATGCAGCGTATTAGTCAATATCTATATTTCATTTCTCTTTCATGAATACATTGAAGACGTTGAAAATTAGAATAAGGACCTGTCATCACTAAAGAATGTGAGAATAATACGTTATATGATGTTCTGTAATTGCTTTCTTGTCAGAGGCCATTTTTTGTGAGTGAGTTCATACTCTCTTTTTTATTTTATTCTATCTTTGTATTTTTCTCTGTTTTCATTCTTTTGTAAATTTATGCGATACATGCAATAGAAACATTTTAGAGATATAAAGTAGTTCTATGAATACGTATCATTATCGAACATTCCGCTTAACATAGGATTATTTTATAAAAGTAACAATCTTAGTTTAGATATATCAATGAAAAGAAATTTTTTTATTAGTGGCTTCATTCATCAAATAGTGCTTCTTCTCCCTTTATTGACTTGTCTTACGTTAGTGATTCAAAATGTCATTAATCTTCACAGTGAAAAAAAATTATGAAACCAGGAGGAATCCCTAAAAAACAACTCGTGGTACCAGGAGAAAAGTCTAAAAGTCAGGATTCTCCTGCCTAAATCAAGAGGTTTGACAACTCTACTATCAATATTATCCGAAGAATAATCACTGTCACTATTTGTTTTGTTCTTTTGATCATTGTGGACGATAAAGAATTGTCTTTGTTTTCAATAATTAAATATTGTTCATCATTGGGTGTAGATATCTTCCTTTTTAACTGCTCTTTATTTTAGACAAAAACACTTCTTGTTCCGAGCGACTTCGATTATTCAACTCTGATTAAGATATTTTATTCAGTATCCTATGTACGGTGCGACCGGGTAATACCGAGTTCAGGTCTGAGTCAGGCCCCGGTTCCAAAATTCCTGGACCCGACGGGCTCTAATAGCATGACTGATCCTAGAGGAGCCAGGCCATAAAATCATTAATATTCAACAAATAAAGAGGATGAGAACTATGGATGTACCAAATCCAATTCTAGATTTGGATTCGACAGAATTTGACTTGCTTGGCTTTTCCACACATCACAGAAAATCTTTATAAAATCCTGTGAAATCCTGAAGCTTTTTTAAAGACTAGAAAAAATCTGATAACACCATCGGATAGAGCGAAGAAAACTGGATATAAGTCACTCACAGAACTGGTCTTCATTTGATAATATCTGAAAGATAAGTAGGTTCATCTAAGCAATATTATGAACTATCTAACAGTGTTATGACACTGACGGCGATATACACGATTGCAAGTTGGTCATGTCGGGATTAAAAAAAAACATCGTCAGATTATCTTGAAATAAGTTACTTAATTCTTTTTATTTCTTCATTTATTTTTATTCTAAACAAAAAAAACAAAGGTCGTTCAATGATAATTCAAAAGAAAATATTCAATAGCCGTTGAAAACACAGCAAAACCGACCGCACCATAAACACTCGCTTGAAATCCAGCTAAAAACAAAAATTGCACAAGATTTCGTTTAATTTAGGTTTTTAAACTTTAGTAAAACTAACCACGAAGTCCAAGCAAACCACCAGTAACAAAACCAGCATAAGTTCCATTTCGTATATCAGATTTTGCTCGATACTAAAATCAAGATGATAGAAATTTTCGTTGCTTAGTGAAAACAAAAATTTCATACAGATTCAATGTTACATTCGACTGTACTAAAGACTAATCCAACCATTGCAAAATTTTTTGCATAACTCATTGATCTAGTTCGCATTTCGCGCCAAACATCTTTTAATGTTGGCGTCGCACCTGGTGTTGTTGTGTGAATCGTTGACATAGGATCAATACTCGCTGTAAATACACCAAGACCAATACCCAATACAAAGCCTTTGAGAAAAAAAATATTTGAAAAAATTCTCAAAACTTTAGTAGTTTCAATCGAATATAAAAACTTACCACCAGCACAACTTATCATTGCTTTAAATGTACAACTTTCCATAAATTTTCTCACGCGTAATTCTTCTGGCGCCATTCCAGCCGAACCCATTCCTGGTATTCTTCCTGACCCATCACTTAGAATTAAACCATCATTAATGCCAGTCCATTTTCTTCGTGTACCCATCAAATGATCAATCACTGAGAAAATTTTTCGATCAGAATCTGTTGTTGCATTTTCATCTATTAATGGTTTTTGTTCTTTTTTTACAAATATGTATGGTTGATAAACACCTGAAGACATTACTACAAAGAAATCCTTTATTGATTCATATTTGTATGTATGTAGATATTTATTTTTAGTATTTTATTCATTAAAAGCATATATGTTTAAACATTGAAATACGACATGAAAGAAAAATAAAGAGATTAAAATATAGTTACAATAATTTACAACATTTAGAATGACAGAAACAACGACTAGTATATATTTAAATGAGATTCGGCTTTTGTGTTATACGAGATCTTTCATAATTTTCACTTTGTGATTGAGATTGTGTTGGTCGATTGAGATCGTTCAAATCAAAAAATTGCGTATCGCGATCTGTTGGCGAACGAATCGAATCTATTAATAATAATATATATGAAATAATCAATTTATTTGTAGTTATATAAAATATGTCTCACCTATTGAAACACTTGATAATGACGAGGACAAATTGGCATTAAGACAAACTGCTGCTGATGAAGCAGAATAATGATGATGATGATGCCGAAATGTATGATGATGATGTAATGATGTATGTCGTGTACAATTGTTCCCAGTTAGCCCACTTCCAACTCCACTATTGCCTGAATCATCTTCATGATCATCTAATGATGGTAAACATGTTTCAACCATTGCTTCTAGCCAATTAACAAATAATTCAACATTATCAGGGTTTTGTCTTGATACAGTAAATGGTCCGGCAAAACGCCATAAACCTCCAAAGCCACACGATTGCAAATAACTCAGTTGTTGTTGTTGTTGACTTGCATCATCACCAGCTGAACAAGCTATCATTTGGTATATTATCGCTTGAACTGAAGCTAATATTGATTCATCATGTGACAATGAAAGAACAGAATTTATTTTTGCATCTAATAGATTATGTATAACCGGAAATACTTTTGGAAATACGATACTTGATTCTGATAGATATTCATATAATATTCTCATTTCATTTTCATCCGATGTATTACGTACAAGTGTTGCCAATACGGTTAATAAAAGTGCTTGTGTTGATGTATCTATTAAAATATCTGGATCTAATAATAAATTTGTTTCACAACTTGCCTAAAACAAAATCGAAGAATAAAGTGGAATATTTATATTATAATTTAACAAAATATAATGTTTACTTATTAATAAGTCTTTCACAAGAGTTCAATTTAAGTTAAACAATTCAACGATGAACGACTAGAAATCTTTGTCAAAGCGACAAGCACAGAGATAAATAGCGTAGCTATATTCTTCAATCTGTATTATCAAATAGAATTTGCTTTCCCATATAGGATACATGAAAATAACGCTGATAACGAGAAAAATTTGTAACTTATAGTTGATGATGTTTTATGACTTTAAGTATCACTAATTTTTTTGAGATCACGACATACAGAAAAATATGGCATAGAAATATATTTGGGCAGATTATTTATATTGTTACACTTCTTTTCATAATTCATTTGATTAGATTAAGGTCTCATATTGTAAAATTTATAGATGACTTGAATTATTTAGTATGAACACAAGAATAAATAAAGTATCTTTTGATCTCAAATTAATGAAATAATTCAAATACATTATTTACGATCATTTTCTAATTGAGATTTTTCGAGATCACCATAAAAATGATCTAGTTCAATATCAATTAATAATAATTGATATTGTTTGAATAGTTAGTAAATATTTTTAAAAAAAGAATTCATTTTCGTTCAAAGCTATATTTAAAATTTCTCGTATATTACTTCAGATGTTTGCTGTGTTTCAGGTAAAATTTGTGGTGTAACTGCAATAGCTGGTACAGATTGTTTGACTTGCTGCAATTGAACAAGTGTGGAAGCTGGTTTTGTAAGAATACGTGGGATTGCATTTTCAATATCAATTGATTGATAATATCTGGCATGTGGTGGAATAGATAATAAACGTGAAGTGTTGATTGTTGATACTCCGCTAATTTTTCTTGTTTTATCTAAGTAAGATGAATCCCAAGACTTTAATCGTCGAGTAAAAATTCCTTGTTGAACATTCAGTGATGTTGAACCAGCTATATCAACAATCGATGTACTTGAATGTGATTGCGATAAATGGGATAATGGATTCACGGCTGATGTGGAATAATGTGATGATGGTAAGTTAGTAGAAGTTGTTGTTGTTGAAAATATATTCGAACGATTTTTAATCGGACATCGAGTACGAACTTCTTCAACAACACTAACTAATGCTGCTAAATATGGTATAGATGTTGGTGTTACTTTAAATTTATCATGAGATTCAGATTTTGCGGTAATACTAAGAAGAGTAGAAAGAACACGAGTAGTTCGAACTACAGTTGATTGGACTGGATGACGGAAACCTAAAAATAAATCAAAAATGCATTTTGAAGAGCAATCATCAATCATTTTATTGATATTCATCAGATTTCTAGATCATTGATAAAATAGACAAGAAGAACAACATTCCATGGTCAGTCTATATAAGACAACACAACGATCCATTGTTTGTTATTTACTAGTTGAATGATAGATATGAAACAAAATATTTTCTTCTACTTTGTCTATGCTATAGTCATTTCAATAGCTGTTAATGCTTTCAATGAAACATTATTGTTAAACGAGGATTATACTCTGGATGATGATGATAATGAAAATTTCTATACGGTAAACGTACTTTTACAAGCTCATATCGTATTGAATTCAAACATCAGGTAAGATTTATTAAAATTTGTTTTCTTAAATTTGATTTCTTTTAAGTCAAAATGATACAGGGTTTTCAATTCGTTTGACAGCTCGCGATGGAATCAAAAGTGAGTGGTATCGTTTATATAACAATGAAGAATCAAATTATTTTGGTCAACGTTGTTATAATTTACCTTCAACAAAACATTATTTCGACATTATATCAAGTATTGCAGTTCGCATCGATGAACAAGAATTGACTACTTCAACAGTGCCTTATTATATTTGTATTCATGGAACAAAAAGTAATAATAATACTACAATGGAAAATAATAATTGGAGTGGATGTGCTTATATTCAACCGACCATAGAAAATAAAAATGGTGTTTATCAAGAATATAAATTACGGGATGCTAATGGAAAACTGATTTAAGAAAAGAGACAATCACTTTTTTTTACCTTTGATAAGATGTCCAACAAGTGCAAAATTAAAATTTGATTTAAATGATAAGCCCATACTAGCGTCTAATTGTTTAAATTGCCATTCTAATGGTTCTCTAGCATCCATCATGATTTTTTCTAGAGTTTGTTGTTGATGTGCACTTGTATTTTCAAATAAACTTAACATATGATCCAGTGTATGAAGATTTTGTTCGAGTAAAGCTAAACCAGATGCATATAATTGTGTTTCTTCTAATTGAAGAATTGATAGAGCTATCCAAAACATAAATTTATGTATTTTTGATTCAGGTGATAATAATGGTAATAAACGTGTTAAACACATTATTATTGAATCAATTAAATCAATATCCGAAAATGATTCAAGAGCTTTGACCAGTATACGTAATAATGTTTTTATTTCTCTATCACTTGTTGTTTTTGATATACAACCGTAAACAATACTTAAAAACACAAGTCTTTCTAAAGAAAAGAACTCAATGAGGAAAGAAAAAAACTTACATAGCTCGCGGTTGTAAGGCAGGATTGAATTGAAATGCAAAACGTTTAGCTAATTCTTGCCATTGTGCTAACCATTCACAATCAGGTATATCATTCATACAAGCTTCCATTAATTCTAATAAAGTATCGGTTATTGTTTCAAGCGATGTTAAACTCATTCTTTCCGATTGTTCAATTGTTGGTGAATAAGTATTTGTTATTGTCATTGAACGTCCTGTTAGAATTTGTTGTGGTTGCTGTTGCTGTTGCGGTTGTTGTTGTTGTTTATCTTGTGGTAAAATTTGACTTGAGTGTTGTTGTTGTTGTTGTTGTCGTATTATACCAGTACGAAATGCAATAACACTTGCAGATTTGACTTTTGATAAACCAAATAATGCATAAAATTTTGGCAAAGAAAATTCGGCCAGCGATAAACGTAAAACACGTTGAGTTTCATCGCTAAATTGTGGTTGAGAACATGTACATAGTGAATGTAATATATTAATAACAAGGCCATGTGTTGATGCTCGTAATGTTAATGGACCTGTGCTTACAAGTAATGTTACAATATGAAATAAAAATGGTAAATGCGATGCAACATCAAGTGAATTATTGAATGAAAGCATTAATAAATAACGAAGTAAAATTGCAATGTCATCCCAAATTAAATGTTGTTCCAATGTTGGTGTTGGTGACAAACATGTTTTTTCAATTAAACGACACAAACGTCCAATAACTTTTCGTGAAAATAATAAAGCATTTGAACTAGCTAATGCAACAGCTGTATCAGCTAAAATTTCAGCTGGTAATGATCCAAGACCACCAAGTACAGATCGTTTTATAAAACAATCTAAAACAATATCTAATAGATCACTAACTTGCCCAATATGTGACCATATTTTAGCTTGTATTGATGGATACATATCATCTTCTTCAATTGTTAATGTTATTAATTTATCGAGTATCATGGAGACTTTTGCTCGTTTATTATCATCATTTTGTTTACAAAATCTTGTTAAATTCGGTAACCATGTTGTCATGTATTCCAAACAAAGATGTTTTAATTCAATGGTTGAATTTCTAAAACCTTCAATACATTCTTCTAAAAATTCTAATGTTAAATGTGCTTCTTTTAATGCTAATTTTTCTGATATTGTTTTTATAAATATTGTATTATTTGACGGTATACAAAGACCTGATGATTCAAGTAATTGTCCTTCAATACGTAAATCAAATGTTTGTGTTAATGCACACAAAAGATTATAAGCTGCAGAACGTAATGATGGATCAAGTGAACCTAAATTTAATAATGCAATATTTAACAATGTTCCTGGAACATCTTTGGGACGAATTTTATTATGAATTTGTATTGAATCAGGTTGAGCAAGTTCCTTCAAAAAAAAATAATAATTAAGTAAATATTTGATTTTCAAAATAAAAAAGAAATCTTACCCATCTTGTTCGAATGTGAATAATAGCTTGAACAATATTATCACAATCATTATGAATAAATGATAATGGTCCTGTCTCATTAGCGATAGTTAATGTAAATTGATTGTCATCAACAAGACAAACTTCTTCAATTTCTGATGCATAATAAACATCATTAAGTAGAACACTATGTCCAAGAACTTTGGTTTTTTCACTTGATGTTACTTGTATAGCTTGTGGGCCAACTTTAATGGCTACTTTTGTATCTTTATGAGATAATTTTAATGCATTATTAAATACTCTAAGATCTTCTTCAAGTGATAATGTATGTCCAGGTAACTTTTGTTGATCGATTTCAATAAAATCATTTAAACGTGATATATGATCAAGAAATATTAATTTTCTTGAACCTTTGACTGTTGATAAAATTCTATCATGATATTTTGTATATTCACGTACCCATGAATTACAATTATAAATATAACACGCTTGAAGATTATAATAGAAACAGTCAGGCATACAGATAAACCATTTTGATAAATAGTCAGTTTTAAAGCGATTGTCGGTACAAGTATGAGTAAAATCAACAATTAATTCGAATGGTTTTGCTTGAAATGGTTTTAACGTTAATAATACATGATAAATTAATAGATCACAATTCATTTCATTGACTTTAAAACGACGAGCTATGTAATAAAATACGGGATTATTTTGTTTACTAAAGCCAGCCTAAAAATAAAATAATATTATTTATTTATTGATTTCTATAAGAAAGTCAAATATAATCAGAGCAATCATATTAATTAAAATGAAAAAAAACTGATATCTCATATTTCTTCGAAAAGATGATTTCTATTTGCTCAACGATGAAAACTATGAAACAAACAAAAAATATCAAAAAAAGAAGAAGACTTCAGTTCTTTTTTTCTTACACCCAAAGGAATAAAATTAACCTTAAATCGCGATTAAGTTTCAAACTTCTATAAAAAATATCGTTTTATATATGAATTTTAAGGGTCTTGAATTGAAGGAAAGCTTTAGAAAATATAATCAAATAATAAATTGATGAGTAACGAGTTATAAATCACTTTTTCAGTCTTTAACATGACGTAGTGACTAAGCTATTTGACATCTACCTACAAAGTACTGCAAGAAAACTTCATCATCATCACTTATGTAATGAGACAACACATGTTGAAAAGTTTTCTGAAATTTTTGATGTAATTTTTAGAAATATAAACCATATTTGAATGATAAATAAAACATCTGTTTTAAGTCATAAAATAATTCCTCAACTAACTTGATAGAATATATTGAGAGCTTTCAATGATTTGAATTCTTCTCTTTCATGCATTTGTGTTTTGGCCATAAGTTCTTCGAATTTGGTTGCAGTCATATCATATGAAATCCATTGTGAATCCAATGGTCTATGATCAGGTGGCCCTAAATAAGCCAATAGTGTTGCCATTTTATCAAAAGGTCTTCGTCCAATCGCTTTATGATCTCTTCCACTTGATAAGTAATCTCCAATTTTTTCTTGATGATACCAAAGAAGTCGATGCAATGCTAAAACATTAGCATCACTTATATAAGACATTGGATATGTTGGTGACGGTGCTGTTGAATCTAATATACTATTTTCAATTGGTTGACATTCATCCGATGGAATTATTGCTGTAAAATTAATTGGTTCACTTATTGATAAAACAAAATTTGTTGCTGCATCAAATGTCGAACGAAGATAATCATTGAAACAACGCATATGAAATTCTTTTGTAAATATTAGATTATTTGCTATATTTTGTAGAATTTTCGATACAAGTGTTAGACCACGTTTTATACGCGGTAATGGTTCAGCATCGACGATACCAAACTCATGCGGAAGAACAAGAGCTGGATTTAGAAAACGAAGAAATATAACAGTTGATACAGCCTATAAGGTTAGACAAAATCAATTCTTTCTAAAATAAATAAAATATTTTCTACTTGTAATGGATGTTGTGGAAATCGTTGTTGAACAACTTGATATAGACATGAACATAAAATTCTTAGTTGAATTGGAAATTGTGAAGATGAATCAATAATAGCTTGAAAAACATCATGTGCCAATAAACGTAAGTTTTTTCTGTTTTCATCTAATTGCTCGTGTTGTTCAATGCGTGATGGATCAACTTCATATGAACGCAAATCAGCTATAATCATTTTTGATAATATTGGTGCGAATAAGTTGTATAAGTAATGTGAACCATAGAGTTTAAAACAAAATGACATAATTTTCGTTGGTAAACCATTTCCACGTAATATTGTTTGATAGCAATCAGCCATTTCAACTTCTTTTGCAAATATATTTATTAACAATTGATGTAGTAAATGTTTTGCATCAAATATTGTTACGAACACACGAGCTAATTCGTCCTACAATGGAAATAGTAGATATTTTTCTTTATATTTATTCAAATGGTCAATTGCAGATATTAATCTTCCAATAAAACTTCATAGGAAATAATAAATGAACAATACCATCGAAACAAAAAAATGAAAAGAATATTTTCACATATCACACTTTTTCTCATCTTTTTAATCAACAGAATTAGAGTTCAAATCAATATCGGTTATCGATTTGCGTACGTATGTAAGTATTAGAGTTTAAAGCGTTTGAATTCAATCTTTTAGTAATTTGACAATGGTAACGACTAGTTTACTGTGATTTTCAACTATGTGAAATAGAACTCTGAACATCTTTTTGTCGAATACTATGAAATTAAAATGAAAAACAAAATCTGTTTTCAACTTTGCAATACATATAATCAATTTAAAAAAATAGAATGAAAAGTAAACTAGAATTCAGTGTACCAATATAGATCTTAGATCAATTCATCTAATCTATTCATATTGGTATCAATGGTTAGTCGGCGAAAATACAGATTGAATTTGTTTCTAAACGTGACTAAACTACTCAGATATTGACTGATCTTATATATAGACATATTATCGTATTTTTGTTTTTTTCATAAGTGTAAAGTTTAGATCATTAACTGCTTTCGTGAGTAGATATTTAAATCAAAATCTTCATTGATTTCACCATTCTATATCTATTCTTACTTTCATATTGATTTACAAATGGTTTAATCGAAATTATCGTTAAACTCTGAAATAATCTTTAAATATCATTATGAATAGCGCCTTTGAATTGTTCTTTAAACAGAACGATGATTTCTATTATGTATAAAGTAAAACAAATGTAAAAACTAACCATATACTGAGGTGACACAACATTGGCTAGTGCCATAGCAATCGGTAATTCTCCTTTATCGCCAATCATAGTAACGAGTTCGACAAGTCTTTCAAATCGATCAGCAAGAACAGTTTCAGCCAAAGTATCGAATTCAGTGCCTTGTTGAAGAATTTTTGTTAAAACTTCCATAAAAGCTGCTCGAGTTTGTGGATCACGATGATAACCCAAAGCTGAACAAACAGTTTTTGATAACAAAAAAGAAAAATATATTAAAAACTTTTAACGTACCAATACTTCTCATAAGACCACTTTCAATATTTGCAGCAAGTAAATTTGACATGGCAACAATAGTTGAATTTCTTAATGATTGCTGTTTCTGTTGCATTTGATTGATCAATTGTGATTGTTGTTGTTGTTGCTGCTGCTGCTGCTGCTGTTGTTGTTGTTGTGTTTGATTTGTTATATTCGATGTTGGACGTTCATTGTTTGTTTGCTGATGATCAGATAATGAACTTTGATCATCATTTAAATCATCACCACAATCATTTAATAAATTCATAAACAAAGTGAAATATTTAAGAAATAATTGTGATTTAGCTTCCATTAGATCACCTCGATCACTTTCTTCCGGTTGTAATGGAAGTGAATGAAGTAATGTAGCGACAGCTTCCATTGATGCTTGATCTAATTCACGTGCTAAATGTTGATATTGATCAACAACTAATTGAGATGTTGTTACATTGACACCACTGCCAACACCAACGCCAGCTGCTGATTGACCTAATGCATGAACCTAGTTAAATAAAAAGCGGTGGTTTTTGTTTTCTTGTTATTAATAAAAATTTATACTTGATTAAATTGATGCGAATTTCCCATAATCCAGTCAGTTAAATATTCTACAAGTTTATTTCGAAATTTAATTTCTTGTCTAAATGATAAATCATCACGCCTCTTCATCATTGATTCGACGAGTTGACAAACACGTATTCGAATAGCCACAGCAGCAACACTTGTATCTAATTGTCGTGCATACCGAACAATATTTAAAACAAGCTGCTCTAAACTATTAACATTAGCCAATAGATTTTCATTTGTTTGTTGCGATCCATTACGTCCAGTTCCACTAGTTGAACTTGAATTTGGATCATTTGATGAACTATTAACGACTGATGACGGTGATCCAGTATTATTATTTGGAACAACGCCTAAGGTATTTGATGAGCCAGTTGTTGTTGCTGGCCCTTCTAATGCATTTTGAACAGCTTGTTGAGCTTTCATTTCAAAAACAGAACGCATTATAACAATAACATTATCGATAAATTGAGTATTCTGTTCTGAACATATAACTTGACCATTAGCATCAAAGAATTTGTCAACTTGAATTTTAATTTGATCAAATAGTATTGGATAACATAATGGATTCAGTTCATGACCAAGTAAATCTTGAATATGGCGTTGAATTTGAATACCAAATTTTTCATTTTGGCAAACCAAATATTTTAAACTGTCACCAATAAATCTATTTATTAAAATTAGATTTAAAAACTCAATATATTCATTAAACGAAAGCCTACTGTGTTACAGGACAATAATGAAGATCGGAACTAACTGGTTCCATAGATGTACGTCGAGTATCAGCTGGAATTCCATGTGTACTGCAAAAAAATTTAAATCAATAAAATAAAAAATAAAATTTTTTTCTATCAAATGAACTACATAAGAAAACTTATAATAACTATCTTATTCTATGCTCGACCTTCACTTTGACGAGCAATAGAAAATAATATTATAATTACAATTAAAAATAATAAAGAACATATTTTCTTTGAATTTGCAATATGAAAAGTTTGAAGTCAACTTCAGAATACATGTATTATTTTACGACTCGATTAAAATATCACAATTCTATTGTTATATTAGACAGTCTATTCATAGTTGGTCTACACTGTACTAGAGTAAATTGTTTTATTGATCAACTATTCAATTGATTAATTGTTAACGAACATAAAAGTTGACACGCTACTATTTGATGTTGATCTCAACATGTTGCTATCATATTTTGCGCAATGAATAAATATTTCGAAATATTCGAAGCAAGTAACTTGTCAAACGATTTCATACTGTCTGATTCATTTTATTGGATGTAGCTGACAATGAAAATCTATTCTTTTTTTTCTGTTGTTAATAAGTAGACTTTTTATTTTTTGATTGATTTCAATGAATATCACATGAAAAAGATATTTGCGACAAAATCAATATGTCGCTTTGATTTGATTGTTCATAGGTATAAAAAAAATCTACATACAATAAGTTTATATAGTCGGTCTTGTTCTATGTTTGTACATCTATTAGGGTAAATTTATTTAAAGCTAACATGTTATATGATGAACTAGCAGCTATGTGTTTCGATCTATTTAACTGATAGTACATTTGTCATAGTATGACATATACGAATATTATTGACTCGCATAAGATTATTAATACTATGTTTGAAATGAACCACAAATAAATTAGACATCGAAAGTTGGCAATAAATAGATTTTCTAATAACTGGATCCGATTGAATTAGAGTACTAACTAAAAGTTATATTTTAACTACATAATTGCTTACCCAGGTCGATTTTTGACTGGTAACCAAACACTTCCTAGTGCACATAAAAATCCAGTCATATTTGCCCATTCATGAAAAACATCCTGAAAAAAAACAACAATTCATAAATATATTGTTTTAAATTGCTATTATAAATATCAAACTTCAATATCATGTTCACTTGAATGAACTCCAGTTCGTCTTTTGCCAAATTTTCCATAACCACCACCTACAAAGCCACTTGCTTCGCTTGCACTAACTGATGGTGAACTAGCTGTTGATCCTGTACTACCCAAATCATCAACTCGTTTCGGATAAATTGCCAAAAATTTAGCTAAATGTTGTTGACTAACAAAAGTATCATACCAAGCTTGTTTATTTCCTGGTGTTGCATATTCAATACGTCTTAATAGAGAAAGAATTTTTTTCTGTAAAGCATTCCTTCCCGTTGTAATAAATGTTGTTGATGCTGCTGATAGTTCCATATAAATATTGTAATTCGGTAGAAGTGTTAACACAGCTGCTTCATCAAAACCAAAACGAATATCAGCTTCATAGGCGAATAAAGCAAAACATGACATAGCAATTTTAACGGCTTCGGGATCAATTGACCATAGATAAATAAAAAAGACAATTTCAAGTTTTGTATGTGCATGTTTAGCCATGGGAATATTTGAACCAAGATAAGCATTATCCTTGTGATGTAAAAGAAATGCATTACGTAAAATAAGAATTTCTCGTAACCACCGTAGTACAGATGTATACTCATAGATTTGATGCAAAACTAATTTTTGTGATATAGAAAAAAGTACTTGACTTGATATTGACCAAAATGTATTTATTGATGCTTCTGGATTCCACAATTCAATATTTCGTGTTTCATGTAAAACTAATAAAGATTCCATAGCTGTATGAGCAACATCAGGCATCATTGATGTATCATGTACAAGAGACACAAGACCATTTATTAATTCAAATGTTGACATCTGAGTCTCGTGATCGAGTTTATTTGGATTATGTAACATTAAATATGGATCAACTATAATTAAACGTACAATCCACAAAAGTAATTCACGATTATTTGGCCCTTCGTCATAAGCTAATCGATCGGATGTTTTTGATTTAAATGCTTGTGGATATTGTGAACGTAATTGTTGTGGATTAAATAAAATATCTTTCAATGTACTAACACCTGTGATACCTGAGATTCTTAGTGGTGTTGTTGAAAATGTTGATGATTGTGAAACTTTATTTAATGTATCTGTAAACATATTTCGTAATTCTCCAGCACGTGAATAAACAATATCAATTTGTGGCCACCAAGCTAAACGTTTTTGTGTTATGATTCTATAGAGTGCTTTCACCAATACATAATGAAACATTGCTGGTGATGATAAATTTAAGCAAACTTTTAGAACTTCATTATTATGTGGATTTAATCTGAGACAAGCCAGAAAAAACTCAATCATTAATTCTAAATCAAAATTAATTTTATCTTGACCACGTGAAAATGGTTTCGATGGATTAAATAATATTTGTTTTAAATCACCAATAACTGATTGTACCATAACAAACAAAACATTATTTGAATCTTTATTATTAATGTATGTAGCTGCTTTACATATTTTAACAAATGTAACAACAGCTGCAGATTCAGTTCCACCAGCTGAATGTTGTTTACCTAATACTTGTGCATGTAGTTGACGTTTTAATGCATCAACAAAATTTCTTTTACGTAAATGTTCAGCTGAACAAGGACCACCTTTTTCTAATGCATAAACTAATTCTTCGAGAATTATTGGACATAAAACTAATAACATCATTTGTAATG
Organism: Rotaria socialis; assembly: GCA_905331475.1. Taxonomy (NCBI): domain Eukaryota; kingdom Metazoa; phylum Rotifera; class Eurotatoria; order Philodinida; family Philodinidae; genus Rotaria; species Rotaria socialis. Next base: position 21,645 of record CAJNYU010000247.1, read on the forward strand.
GCCAAACATATTGAACTTTACGACGATTCGACTCCCCAAATGAATCGAGTAATTCAAATAATTTTTCACAATTGTCTACATAAAATAATTACAAGAGAATAAATATTGTAAAATACATAAAACATATTTGATTATAGAAAACATATACAGAATTAAGAATAACAGTTTGAAAATGTCTCTAACATGCTAAAAAAATTATGTTAAGCTTATTAGAGAAATGAATAGTTTCAGTGTTTGCTATACGAAATATGTTCTTCGTTATTTTATGAAATTTTTTGTCGATAGAAATTTATGAACAATTAATTTTATAAACTTTTAAAAGAGTCAGAAAATACTATTTCATCTTTTATGAGCAGTTTTCGTATACTTTATAGAGAAAAATAAATTAAATTATTTAGCGTTTATTGTTGCTAAGATACTACTCCAAACTAGATCTGCATCTTGCTAACAAAAAAAAAGTAAAATATTTTTGTCCTTTAAAATACGATTCAAACTAGCAAGCAATAATTGAACGGTACAAATCATTCTGTAATCATATCTAGTTCTTAGTTAGCTAAATGGAATTTTGAAAATATTGAATAGATAAACCATCAATGAAAAGTTGAAAGTTAATCTATTCACTGTAAGTTGAATAACATATTTGAGCATAGACATTTAAAGACATCAACAATAAAAATATTAGTTTTTATCAGTTACAACAAGTTCAGTTCGAATGATATATCAATATGTATCCACAAATAATAAAATACAATTCTTCACAATGAGACTTATTCTGAATTCGCTTATAAGCTTCCAGCCAATAAAAATTGAGATGAATGTATGTCGTTTATCACAAAGAGCGATTACTCTTTTTTTCTTTCCTTCCGAATATCTTTTCGTTTCTTTTTCATAATAATAAATAACATAGGAAGAAGTAGATTGTTTCGTGAAAGCTAATTAATATACCACACGTGTATCCTTTTATATTTTAATTTCATTAACTCGTTAGATAAAAGGATGTGCGACAATGGGACAAGACGAACAGTATATATACTCCGCGTTTTCTTTTTTAACACTTGATTTTGTAAGGTAGCATGCCATGATCATGAAGTTCATCTTTTACTGCAAACGTCGACTATAGACGAGTGTCGAACGTTGATGCTAGCAATATTACTGAATACTTTTCTCCTGTTCTGGCCGGCGACGGGCATCTAGATCGTGAAGCACTGTGAAATAGAAATATGGCTTTTAAAAATCCCTTTTTACAGAATATTGTTGCTTCTCGTCGGTATATCGAGCTAACGATTGCAGCAAAATGTAGTGCTCAAATGAGAAGATCAACTATGTATCAGACAATTTATCTTACTGTCACATAAGATTAACTTGAACAACATTTTGTATGAATCTTTGCCTTCTTCGTATATTTTATATATATTTTTAATTTCATTGAACTTAAAATTATTTGAAATGCATTTCTAAAATGTTCTCGAAAGGTTTCTAAAAGGAAGAATAACTATTTATTCTCATGTTTGTTACGGAAAGGAGATGAAAAGATGTCAAGAAAAAATCAAAGAAGAGAAGCCGCTCTTAGTGATAAGCGACATACATTCATCTCTACTTTTATTGGCTGGAGGCTTATAAGCGAATTCGGAATAAGGCTCATTGATGAACTAATTCAAGTACTGCTTTGTTTGGTAATTATCACTCGTACATTATTTTAAATTGAATCCTTGTCGTATTTCTTCATATCGGTAAGAGCATTGCTGACTTTGACGCTATTTAATAAGACAAAAGCAAATGTTCGATGTGTCAATATTTTTTTAAATATTGATTACTGTGATAACATGCTTCTTTTCTTTCGACGACAAACGGCAAATAATAATATTTTGATACGTTATTTTAAGTTTTTGCAAATAATAGATAAGTCAGAATGCGGTAACAATGACATAGATGCGATTAGATTGAAAAGTGTGGTGAGCTAATTTTCGTCTGAATAAAAGCTAATCAATTTGTGAAACTTTCCGAAATAGCTGTCGGATCTACAGAACTCTCTTAAACCTATTTAAAATTGCCTGAAGATAAAAATGTTTCATTAGATTGTAAAATGATAATCTAAATAGGCTTTTTTCAATACCAAATTTAAAATCATTATCGAAATTTGACTATATCTTCATTTTTCATATAGGTTACTATTACATGATTCTCACCCAACGAGTATTCTGAAAAGAATGGAAGCTTATCAAAATTTCATTATTTGCGCTTTTAAAGCTGAATAAAAGCCTTTCGAACATTTCTGTTTATCTTAATCTTTAGTTATTCAAACGTCATCAGTATCCAAGTTGATGAATCATATCGACCTTCAACAAATGAGATAAAAAACAAATCTATCATATCAAACTTTGCAGAACAATATGTTCGTTTATACAGAGTATATTTGAAAAAACTTGCAGACAGTAACACATGTTGACCTCATCGTACGAAGTCTATTGTTTTTATATTAAATAGATTCTGATAGAAAGTTTGGCCTTCAAACATCTGGTTAACCAATATAAAGTACTCTTTGATCATTGTTAACAACGGTTCGTTGAAAAATAACAGTAACTGAAGTTTAAAAGAGTTACAAGAGAATTCGTTGAATTGAAACATCGACTCGTCATTGTTCTCTATTCATAAATTAGTCAACAGTACTTAGATCGGTTTTTCACACGAGAAGCTATACATGCGTTTTTTTTAAATAACAGATGAATGACTTGGATAGTTTTTATTTTATTAGGTCTAGATGATACAAAAAAAAATTGAAAGATCAGCAATTTTGTGTAGTTGGTTTGACACTGTTAACATCAGCTCCCATGTCTTGTATAATCTTTTTCAATTCATTGATCCGTGAAGGCGATAATGACTTTGTTCGCCTTAAGTAAAAATCCCTTGAAATATTTACTTATTGATAATAGTAATACTTACGAAAGAAGCCATATAAATTCAAGTTTATAGCTAAGAATGGGTATTGACTGGCAAGCATAAACAAGAGCATATTCATCGTAATTCGTTGTGATTACATTGTAATCACCTTTTCGAGCTGTAGAAAAAAAAGAAAAGAAAATTAATTACATATTGGCGAAAAAGTAAAAGAAATAATCTTACGAGGATTAGAAAAAATAACTTCTAAAGCACCTGGTTCTGAAGGATCTTTTACTACGGCAACACCATGTATGGTATAATAACCATCATAGGCTGTAACAGCTTGATTATAGACACCTACTGTTCCGTTGTGATTGTCTGTATAGGTAGCATTTTCACATTTGGATGCAATTTCAAAAATAATATTATTTCTTTCTATTTCGTACCAGAGACCTAAATACTGGAAATATCCAAATTAACAAAACAAAAATGCAGAAAAAAAGTTGACGAACTCTTGTTGCATTAAAATCCTTCTGAGTAACAATTTTTGGACATTCAGAAGCAAATGATTTGCTAACAAGTGAAAGACAGATGGCAATTACTATGGCGAGAAACATATCGATGATGATTGGACTTTTCCATTGCCAAACTTATGTTTTATACTGGTTACTACAGGTGATGTAGTTCTCAGAATTATCTAACCATCTTTTCAATAAAAATGACTATCCAAATAAGTACGTAATAGTGCATTGTGACCCCATTGAAACTTTAATTGAAAAAAGACGAAGCATTATTTTGTTCTGAAGATGAAAAATTGATTTCTATCAAAAGGAGACGATTTAAATATTCATCATTCGACGATTGTCAGAATTGATTGTCAATCATGGCTTTTTTATTTGAAGAAGATTTCTTTTTAAACTTGCATTCATATGATACTTTTCATTTCAAATTTTTCATCCCGGCAGCATCAGACAACGCACTAACGATACTCACATATCATGTATTTCATGCAACTAGTAGCTCTTTCTAGTTTACTTTTAACTATTGCACACGTTCGGTCATATCCATGTTCGTGTTCGTGTTGTTTTGGTCAAGGATGTCAACCATCCCCAATGCCAAGTTTAGTTGACGCACAACAATGTACTGATGCATCATGTGTAGCAGCTTGTAAAGTACGATACTATCAGTGTAACGTTACGCCTCCAAATGGTCAAGTAATTGGAAAATGTGCAGCAACAACAACAACAACCACTACCAGTGCACCAATGCTTGGAGGTCCATTTACATGTGAATGCCGTTGTTGTAATACAGGCTCTTATCTATGTACACCTGCATTCATCGGTAATACAAATGCTTTCTCATGTCAAGTTGGTACATGTAGTATAGCTTGTAGTAAGCAATATCCACATGTTTGTGTAAACAGTCAATTTGGTCAAACTCAAGGCAATTGCGTGGGATCGATTTCTTCTACAGCGACTTTACCAATTGGAACGTTACGGTGTGGATGCTCGTGTCAATTATCAACTGGATATCATTATTATGAAGTCACTACTACGAATGGCTGTTCATCGTGTATCACTGCTTGTCAATCTATTCAACTTCAATGCTATGGTCATCAAACAACCTATTGTTTGAATTAAACAGTTCATTCAATAAGGAATCGCTGAAATAAAAAATCTACCGAAAAAAAAGCAACAGAATACTTTTTTGTCTAGTGAGCATCATTTGATGAAATGTCAGCCAATGCGATGCATTCGTTTTGAACGATCTTTTGAGATTCTTGTGTTACTCTTGTATTGTTATTGTTCGTTGAACATATTCATCGTAGAAAAAGAAAACACTAATTTATTTATAACATTGTCCCTTTCGACATTTTAGTTTTGCTTTGGCATAATTTTTCAAACTATTTTATGAAAGTTTATTTCTTAAATTCAGCTTTTATTGATGAAAAAGTGTTTTTTTTAAAGAATATATGTTTTTGAATGACGCTATTGAGTATAGTGTACGAGTGTGAATGAATTTCTAGATGAAGATAAGCCCATACCTACGCCCCAAAATTGGATTGTACAAAAGGCGGAATTAAAATTTGCATTTTATTTTCTCTGGCATATAATCGAATAAAGCACCTTTTGTCATTGTGATTTTTAAAAGAAAACAGTTAATTTTTGGATATTTTGTTTTTCTTCTCCGGCATTTCCGTTGAATTGTTTCAGATTACAAAGTTTAGAGTATTGTCGTCGAACACATTCAAAACTCGATTCGTCATTTCTGTTTATCTACCAATGTAGCGATTTTTTAAAATAGCAATTTGAATGTTAACAATAGGGAGACACATGGTGAAACATCATGTTTGATTTTACTTCGCTATGTTACTCAGTCACACTGCAATTGTCAAAACAAACTTCTCACAAAAACCTTCCTTCTTCTTTTTTTTCCATACCTGTGATTATTAAAAGTGTTTGTTTTGTTCTCTTTCCAGCAGCTTTTATTCGGTTGTTACTATTACATGAAAAAAACAATTTGAAAATACGTACTGCTACTTGAACGTATAAACGCCTTTTTGTGTTGCGTCTGCATTATCTTCATAGTAACGCCAATTATTTTTTGTTGACAATGCCACGCGCTCGATCCAGTGAGGTATGAAAAGAGTATAGAAAAGTTAATAAATCGGACTAGCAATATTGTTTTATCTAGAGGATTGTTGTTCTTCAAACAGATGGTCGTGGAAACATATTAGATTATGATGTTGTTGATCGTCCTAATCGGTCGAGTGCAACCGAAAAATCGTCCCCAGTTAGGCGTTCAAGACGATCAAAACAATCAGCAAAAGTTAGTCAAACAGAAGCAAACTACGACGACGACAAAGAAGAAGAAGAACAAGAAGGAGAAATAGAAGAGCAAGAAAACAATCATGAAGATGAAGACAATTATGAAGTTCACAATAGCAGAAATGATACATCCTATCTGGATTCAACAGATAGAAAATCATACCGGGATACTGAGAGACGCGTAATGAGAATTTTATTTCAAAGTGATTCTGTTTATTGTTTGTTTTTTCAAAGCGAGACTCATCACGACGACGCGTTCGCTACGTTAGACCTAAATCGACTGTTAAAGTATGTATCTACGTAATTATCGATCGCGATAGAATTGCTTTCAATTGTCTATTTCATATAGATTTTTCAACGAAAAGTTGATTGGTCTGCCAATCCTAAGATCGATGCTCGAAATGATGATGCTATGGAAAAAATTCTTAATACTCCAAAGAAAAAGATATATGAAGAAAAACTTTCGTGGAGTGGAAAACCAAAGATTGATACACACAATGAAGAAGTCGTCGAAAATATTCTTCGAGCACCTAAACCTGAGGTATAGCCCGTAGTACGAAAGTTTCTCGACAAAATACACTTTCATTTTTCGATTGATTAAGTTCATGAGTAGAAAATGTCAAGTAATACATTTTGCCGAAGGATTTCTGTGAGACTTTGACATCTTCACTTATTTTATACTGGACTATTTCGCTCATTATCCTATACCAAAAGTTTGGAAGTAGAAAGTATGCAATTAGAATATTATTATCGTGAAAGATATGTTTGCGTTTGTAGGAAAAGACCGAATATTTATCCAAAAATAAAAATCAGTCGGAATAATCAGGACCTTTTTTTTCACTTATCAATAAAATACCATGATGATTTCAGATGAAAATATTAACACTATCATGAGAATAATTCTAGATGCCTTAGTTCAATGGCATGCATCCATGATATATTTTTTGTTTTTTAAATATTCAGGCATCATTTCTAATCGATACAATATAAGATCAATACTTTAAATTTCCCTATTGACACTCACATTTGATGGGAAGATTTTGCCTAGAAACTTTCATATTATCTGTTATTTCTTCATTCAATGAATAACGAACAATTCTAAATTGTATTTTTAAAGATATACCATGAAAAACCGACATGGAGTGCAAAATCGAAAATTGATACACGCAATGAAGAATTCCCTGGACATCTTCTCCGAGCACCAAAGCCGCAAGTATATTATTTCTTTAATTCTTGATTTTAGTTATTAATTTTAATTTCAAACAAAAACAGATCTATGAAGAAAAACTCAGATGGCACGCAGATTCGAAAATTGATTCGCACAATGACGAAGCTATTGAGCAAATTAAAAGGACGCCAAGACCAGTTGTAAGATTATTTTCAAGAAAATTATTCTTAGTATTTGTTCGTTTTTGTTTGAAAAAAAGATCTATGATGAAAGATTTTCATGGCCATCTTTTCCTAGAATTGATCATTTCAATGAAGACTATGCTAAATATAAACAACGTGACAAAAATCTTCGAAGAGAAAAATCCTTTGTTCAAGTAACATTTGTCTTGAAACTGTTTTCAGTTATATATCTTTTGTTTGATTGTAGGTTTTTCCACAGGATTACACGTCAAGAAATCAAGAAGCTCGTATCGATCATCATAATCCAGACTTTGAGGAATTTAGAAAACGAAAGAAATCAGCAAAATTACCTGTATGAAATCAAAATTCGATTTTCAATCATTGACGAACTCATTTTTATTCTTTAGCCAATTGAAGATCGAAAATTTGTATGGAGCAAAAAACCACGTGTTAATCAAAGAAATGATGCCTATATTGAACGAATAAGACAAAAACGATCAACGCCTATGGTAATAGGAATATATTTCTTATTTTAAAAGCATATAAAAAATTTTTCTCTACAGATTTTTCGAGAAAAACTTAAATGGGGTACAAAAGCGCCGAAAATTGATGCTCGTAATGACGGATATGTTGAGAGTTTGAAGGACCAACCTAAACGTAAAGTGAGTTTAAAAAATGATGAACATATTTCAGCTAACATTCCGGTAGAGTCAACGTTTTGACATGTCCACGTGTCCACTGTAAATCTTTTTTCAATCGTTCACCTACCGATATTTAACGTTGCATCTAGATTGTCAATAATTTACCGCGTTGGACTGCTCAACCAAAAATCGATGCACACAATGATTCGTACGATCCAAATTTTTTTCCTTCACGATCGGTAATAAACACACTCCTTTCGTATCATAGCTTTCATATGGATTTTATTTCGAACAGATTGTTAATGAGAAACTTCAATGGTATGCACGTCCGAAAATCGATACTGGTCTTGAACCAGATTCTGCTGACGAAGATGGTGATGATGAAGAGGTTCTAATTACTATTTATTTCTTAGTTGTTGTTTTCTTCTCTAAACTAATATTCATATTTTTTTTTATAGTATTATGACGATGATGAGGTGGCTGTTTAATCAAATATATACATATACATATACATTTATCTTTCTTTCAATTTTCACTTCGTTTTTTTTCTTCATTTCTTCAATTGTGCATGAAAAATACACATTTACACATATATAAGTGTAACGCGTTTAAAGACCCTGAAATATTTGCTGCGCACCTTCTCTTTATGATGATATATTGTTAAATGGTCTCTTTTCTCTGTCAATAAAAAGAAACGTACGTACAATAGGTCTAGCACATCGATGCGACGATGAGAAAAGAGGCAAAAAAAGTGAGGAGAAGAATCAACGATATATGTATAAAAATCTTTATTCACTTGCATCGACGTAAGAAGAAAAACAGAACAAAAAAATTTTCTAATCAAAATGTACAACATAACCTCTTGGTTTCTGTTTAATTAGACTAAAAAAATACTATAAATAAAATAGCACTGAATAAAAATCTGTTCAATGAACATAACTGAGAAGAAGTTGAAAAAGAAGATGAAAAAGAAGAATAATACGGACTGTAATTTGAGCGACCAATTATTGATTTAATAAAACTATTGTAAGTGGCAACACGTGCATAAATTCCTGGCGTGTTAGGCTTACCACTAAAGACATAAAAACGATATTTTCTTGAATATCAACTTTTCTTCTCTTTTTAATCACGTGACTTACCATGATTTACCAAATGATGTTATGCCAATAATTTCCCAACGACTATCAGCATTTTCTATCATCAATGGACCTCCTGAAATAAATAGAAATTGAGCGTTCCAAACACACAAAGGTATTTGAATAAAACCTGAGTCAGCTTGACATGTGTCAGCGCCACCTTGAAGTTGTCCTGCACATATTTGTCCAGGCAAATCAGTAATATATGTACTACATGGCCATTTAGATGCATCAAGAATTGGTAGAACAACTTGTTTAAGTGTTGTGGATGGATCGCCGCCGAACGAGAGTGATCCCCATCCTGTGGCAACACCGGATATTTTCATAGGCGGATAAATTTTACCTGGCATATCATCAGGTGGTAAACATATTATACCAATACGTTGATCATTGTCAGGTAATGGGGAACGAAGTGTTACAATAGCAATGTCATTAGCAAATGTATCGGCATTATATTGTGGATGTACAGTAATTGCTATGACTGATGCTGGATTTCTCTTGTCAGTACTAAAATGATTGCCAGCTACAATATTTAAATCATTGATTCCATCGAAATCTTCCATACAATGTGCTGCTGTAAGCACATGCAATCTAGTAATAAGAACTCCACCGCATAAATGCAAATTATTTAATGATCGTTTTGTTAATGAAACCATCCATGGATATGAATGAGGTACAGCATCTTGTCCGCCCATGATACGTCCGAATCGATTAGCCATTGGACTTCTTCCACACATTCTATTTGATAACGGATCGGCATCTTTCGAAGCGAATGAATTTAAAAAATTCGATGAAGGTACATCTTGATTTGTCCAATACCATGAATAAGTTAATGGTTTTTGATCCGATGAATAATACCACTTTTGACTATCAATATTTTTCATTTGATGTTGCTGATAAAAGCTTTGCGGTCCATTAAAAAAACTCTGATACCTTTGATGTTTAGATTTCTCCTCAGCATCGACGAGCGTAATACCAAGACTCAATTGCATAATGTAATATAGAAATAAAATATTGAACATCATCGATATCAATTCCTGAAATCGTTCATCATTGACTTTTTACTCCTTCATCAACTATATTAGTCAGCTGATACATCGTTTATAGTGAAACATGTGTTGATGTAAAGAGAAAAAAAAATGAAAATTCATTAGAAGTTACAGTTATTTGGTGCAGTTTTTTTTCTCGACTCGTCTACTTTTATTCTGTTCTTCGGTTCTGTGACAGAAAGAGAAAAAGAAAAAAAAAGAGAAACTGCTTCTTTTTCTTTGTAATTTTTACATTTGTCAGAGAAGATGCAGACTCGTTTGCATTATTTTAATCATTCATCATGCTATAAGACGCAGGATGTTGATTTTATACAGCTGAGTTTTTTCCTTTGGCCTTGTTCTGTATGAAGAAAAAATGCTTTGATACGAGAAAAGCGAAAAGAAATAGAAGATCAAATTGAATAGGAAATCGCTATTCATGAACTAATTGAATTTTCGTTTTTTCTAGTTCGAATAAAGAGAAAAAAAAGAACAAATTTTCGTCATAGCGATTTTATTCTTCACACATTTATTCTAAATAAATTTTATTGATGAGCACGCAAGCGACGTGTAATATATACTGCCTAATCGGTGAAAGTGTTCGAATGAAATTCGATTTCGAAAACGAAAGAACAAAAGAGTAACTTACACATTAAATTGATCTTTACCGTATGGAGATTATTGAAGGATCAAACGGTGTCCTTTTTTGTTTTGTGTTTCATTCGTTTATAAATTGGATCAATACAAATCTTCCGTAGTCCTTATTCAATTGCTCAAGGTCATTTTAATTGAGATATAATGAATTTATGTTCTTTTTTTCTGCAATAAAAGACATCTTTTAGTGCATGATAAAGTACATGATATAATATCGACGAAAATAAATGGAGATATTGCTAAATCATGATAATAAACTCACCTCTATGACTCATTACATGACCTATTGATAAACTAGAAACAAAGTGATCCGTGCTGTTTTAAGAACCCAAATATGGAAAAGTACATTTGAAATCAAGACAAAAAACATTGAAAGAATGAGTGGGCAACAAAAAAAATAAGGAAAAATCTATATCAATACGCAGATCCAATTGATAGATTTCATTCAATTATTCATACAAATATGAGATCCCTATTGATTATTCTTGCATTGGTAAACACATGATTTTAGCCTCTGAATTTATCAGAAAATTTTCTTTAGTTTGTTTTTGCCGTTGGTGTTTTTTCAGCACCTCATCGTTTCCATTTCTCTCGTTTCGAACCAAAAGTCACAACCAAGCCATAATGAGAATGGAGGATTTGACGAGCTAACAGGGGAACCAAAGGATTTTACTGGTATACCACCCACTTTAGCGTCAAAATCTCCAGATGATGCAATTTATGAACCCGATTTCAACACTGATCGATTCGGTAAATAATTATAGTATTTATCAAATGTAATACATCTTTTTTTTTATAAATATAGATCCACCTCATTGTCATCAAAATTGATCAAACAATTTACGAGAAACAAAAAGGCTCCTCTAATGAGAATTAAATATTATTTAACACATCATGCTTGCTTTTGTGAATCGATATATTTTTTTATTTATATATTGAGAAATAAAAGAAATGAAAAAAGTAATGATATAACAGAAGGTACTGCTTTTGTCGACGCTCGAGATTGAGGTTGCGCAGAGTTTATGTGAGTATCAATCCAATCTCTATACATGCTTACACGAGTGTACACACCCGGACGATCTACTTCGGCACACCCATAACCATAAGATGTTATTCCCGCAGCAATCCACGTGCCACTATTTTTATCAAGAATCATCAAAGGACCACCACTAAAATAGTTCATAAATATTAAAAGAAAACCTACTACTTAAAAATATTCATTCTTTTACCTATCACCTTGGCATGTATCTTTAGTACCGCTGAGATAACCTGCACAAAATTGCACCGCATCATCTGCGACAAGGTTTTGACAAAATTTATTTGTATCTGATATAATAGGTAATTCTACTTGTTGAAGAGTATACGAAGGTAAGCCGCCTTCCGTTAAAAGTCCCCAACCTACTGCAAAGCCAATGAGTGGCTCACTTGGATATGTTGATAGGCTGTTTGGAGGCAAGCAAATAAATCCAACTCTTGGATCACTAAAATCAACATGATCTTGTAATTCTAATAGAGCAATATCGTTGCCATAAGTTGTAGCATTGTAATTCGGATGCACTGTAGCAGTTTTTATTTTATAACGCTGCTCATTGGTATCATTTATATATACAGCACCAATAACAACAAAATATTTTCGCAGTTGTGACGCAGAAACAGTAGCAAAACAATGGGCAGCTGTTAATACATATTTGCTACTAATTAAAGAACCAACACAAAAACTGAAACCGGGAACTGTTGATGGATCGTTTGCTTTGCCTCGACGAAGACTTACTATTTTATTCAATGTGTTAAACAAGCATGATGGATTTATGTGACTGAACTACTCACCGATCCATGGCCATGAATTATTACGAGCCATATAGCCATCAACAATTTTCGATTCGACAGTATTAGGCTGTACCACTGAACATCCACATTGACGGGATGATGGAACGCACGATGAAAGATATGAAGGAATCATTAGAGAAAAAATCAAAACTGAATATTGTTTCCCACCGGTCATGTTTTTCTATGTATATGATAAACAGCCTATTGTAAGTTTGATTATGAAATAATGATTCCATGATGCGATTGTATGTAATGGCGTAAAATGTATTCATTTTCTTCAACAACCTTTATCTTATTCATACAGCTATATTTCTGGTTATTTTTAAATCACAGTCCCATTATTTTTATGTTCTCTAATGTAGTCGGTTTTTTTTCTTACGTAAAAAAGTACAGTCATCTCGAATCAATGGTGCATATTATCAGGTTTTATTTTTATTTCTGTAACAGACAATAAGAAAAACATTCTCATATAAACTGCAATGAAAACATCATTATGAAAAATATTCTGGATGCTGTGCAAAATAATCTTTAACTAATTGCAATGATCGACTTCGATGACTAATTCGATTTTTTATCGATTTATCCATTTCAGCAAATGTCTTATCACCCGGTTGGCCTAGTTCATTGTCTGGTTGAAATACTGGATCCCATCCAAATGTATTTGGTCCACGTGCTGGAACAATACGTCCTGGACAACGACCTGTAAATATAATCGGTATGTCCGATGGTTTAGCACAAAATGCAAATGTACATTGAGCATATGCTGTTTTATCATCGTAAGCCGCAAGCATTTTATTTAAACCGTCATGGCCTAGTTTCTCTAAAAACCATTTAATATATGGACCTGGAAGACCGTGTAAAGCATTAAAACATAGAGAAGTATCTTCAACCAGAACAGGGCCATTAATACGTTGAGCTGCAAATATGGCTTTTTCTTTTGTTATATCTTCTGCTTCACCTTGATATTCAGGCACTAGAACAACCAACAAAAATAAATTATTTAATATTAATAATTCTTCATATAAAAATAGGTTCGATATAATTTCGATACCTATAAACAACAGCTAAAGATATCAATGCTAGGCTGCATATTTTCTTCAAAACTAGAATAGAACCTAATTTGAAAGTCGATCAAAAATGTGTCTGCAAAATATCGAGGGAGAAATAGAAACTCCTGACAGATTTTATCAATAATGTTTCATTAAATTTATGAAAACATTCAGTCAAATAAATATGAAGAAATCTTTGCAATACTAGACAATGTTTTTTAACTAAAGCGTGATCTTATAGGACACAATTACTGATAATCAATGTCAACAAAAATAGAAACTTATTTCTAAAAATGTTCATTTGAACAAGCACGTCTCTTTATTTCTAATCGAATACTTACAATCAACAGCTTCTGATCTTAAGTTTGGTAATACATCGCCTAATATCGCTTGAACTTCCGCTAGTTTATTTTTATTTCCGGTCACAAACGTGACGATCATTTTTCGCGCGAAATTAATAGCGAATACTATTTTGCTACTTTATTTGTTCGGATCTAGAATAAAAATATAAATGTATAGTTTTACACAAAATATGTTGTTCTCTCTCATTACTTAGATAAACAGTTATGAATTAAAGAAAAAATAAGCAATATGAAACAAATGCACAACAAAATATAGATCGTTGTCATATACCAAAATGCGTATAGATAAGCGATTTTATGACAATAATAATTTTCATTTGCTGGTATTTCTTTTTCATATTGCACCATTTTAAAACACTGATAGACCCATATCTGGTGGAAAATAGTTTTAGAAACGAAAATAATCAACAATATCAACTCACATTTCCACGAATAAACCACAGAAAAAGAAAAAAAATTAATACAACTTTAAAATTTTCAATAACAAGTAATGTGCAATTTCGATGTTGAATTTCTTGAAGAAATCCTCTTGTTATAAATATTAACATAAGAAAAATGACTGTTAGAAAACCATTAACTATCGCCCATAGTGGAATATATTTTTGTAACGGGCAATCGTTTCGAAATAAAAAACCAATCAGAATTCCACTCAACGGTAAAACTAACAGAAACAAAATCCAAATATTTCTCAAATGAAATGGTTCACATTTTGATTGCTGTAATAAAACAATATCATTAGTTGTTTTATCATTCGTATTTAACTCAATAGCATTTGTATTTATTGATGAAAACGTTTTTGTTATCATAAATATTCTTTCTGTTCTATCCATTATTCAACAGACAAATTGAAAAAAAAATAAATATAAGCGATGGCGGTAAATTCAAAGAATAAAAACAACATATTTTCTCATTTGTATTATATTCACATTATCAAAACAAAAATACATAAAGAATAAATCACGCACAATTGAAAAACAAAAAGACTGTTATATTTGATTTAATTTCTGCTGTTTTTTTCTCCGTAAAATAAGGCACTGAGTAAAGAAACTTCTTTTTTTCTCTTGGATAACAAAAACAATTTCAAGTTTCCGCTATTTCATCTGACGATGGAATATTTTCCGTATAAATCTGGGCTTCTTTTAAAAATGATTTCAATCGTCGTGGAAGATCAAGATCGTCGATAAGATCTCGGCTTATGTGTCGATGTATTACAAACCGGGCTATGTGTTTTAACGATGGCATATAAGCAAGACGTGATACTGGATATAGAAGACGCACAGGTGTCATTGGTTGACCTACAGCAAGAGAGAAAAAAAGAAACTCGAGTTATTCAACTTCTTCACGAACATGTTTTCCTGGAAATTTATTGAAGTTTTAACTAGAATGAATGCTTATTTTTTGCATTTGTAAATCAAGGACAAGTTGTAACTATTTTCTAGTAAAACTCTAATAACTTGATCATCGAGCATATCCAAAAATAGACTTCTCGATGGCAGGTCCAATAACGATTTGATACTCTCAAACGTTTGTCAGTCTAGTATCGCTCTTCATTTTTACTGTAACTCTTTTTGTTTCTTCGTATTCAATGTTTGTAGAACTAGATAGACTATTCAATTAAATTGCCTATTGACTCTTCTCTCAAGGCCATTCAAATCTCAAGCAATCAATCCTCATCTATCAAACAAGTATCGGCATGTTCTAATTGTTCTCTTTCATCAAACGATAAGGTATAGAAGAATTCGTTGGTTTCAACTCATACCGGGTATATTTGATCGAATAAAAAACATAAATTGACCCGATTTTGAATGTTCAATTGTATTTTCTATAAATTCTACTATATCTGGTGATGTACATTGTGATTTCGAAGTTCCATGATAGAAACTAAATGAATCTAAAAACAAAATAAAATCATATAAATCCTAGGGAAAAAACTGTGTTAGACCACGTACTGTTACTGTGTTCTATACGAGTATGATGAATGTTGCCTTGCGATTTAAATGTTATAGCTAGAAAATAATGACGATGGCTACTGTCGCGAACAATAAATGAATAATCTTGTTTATCTTTAAGTAATCGTTCAGCTTCAATCCAACTCAATGGACCCCAATACCAACCGACCTAATCAACAACAACAAAAAAAGTAAAAATAAAATTTCCTACAAAAACTGAAATAAACTCACTTCTTTTAGCCTTCGTAAACTAGCCAGCTGAATCATCATCGGAGATCTATTTTGTTCATCTATCATGAAACAAAAATAGAGTAGCTATTTAGTTTTATGCAACTATTTTTTCCTAACCTGAGAGAATTTCAGAGTTTTTATTCATTTTTACTATTTGGTGCTCGAAAATATTGTCTTTCATTGTAACATTAAACTACGAGAAATTGAATCATTTAGAAACTAAAAATAAATTCAGAAATAACGCAAATGAGTCAACTGATTGTTTTTACTCACTAGTTTTCACTGAGCAATGATGAAAACTTCAAACAAGATTCAACGTGATTTTTACGTCTACCTGTTTGTCTATCTAACTATATATCGATCGGTATAGAAGATCGATTGAGCAACAAGAACCAATCTATGAAGAGATCAAATCTGGTGCGCGTGATATTTTTAAGCAGATGACGCTAGTAAATGTCATCTAAAAAAGAAAGATTTAAATATTTTTTGAAGAAAATATTCACTGACAATAGTAAATGAATGAGAATGTTTTTAGGAACAAAATAAAACAAAATATTTTTGAAAACTCTTCGATTTCGTGCTATCGTAATTTTGAGTGTTCTTTTTTCACCTAGGAAACAAGGTCGAAATTATAGACTAGCGAAATTAAAGTTGTTTTTCTCCGTTGTATTTGACTTTTCTTGTTACTAATATTTTTATATACATTCTCCATTTCGTGAAAACAAAAAAAAACAAAGCATTTTTATTTTAACTTATCAATTTTTTAATTATTACATGAAACGTACATAATTGTAATACTGTAGAGAAAAGTAATTACCTGAAAACGCAAATTTTATTTCTTCTATTTTCTTTTTACGCTGTTCACTAATAGCGTGAAATGACGAGTTCAATCTTGTTAATAAAATTTTATACCGATCGACTGCATCATATTCTATCTTAAACTGGATCTATTACTCTGATCTGCAAATAGCTAATATGTTTGTTTTCGAGTGTAATCGAACGCCAAGTTGTAAATATTATCTACACGGAAGAACTGATAGCGGAATGTCAAATACTAAGCGTAACAAGAACTAATGTCAATAATGCAGACCCATTCGTTTACTGCTGTTTAATGTGCCATAGAACACGCATAACAATCAGAGATTTCTTCAGACGGCAAAAACGAGCTAGTAGATAAGTAATTGTGATAGTCCTTCGAAAAGTAATTTGTCTGAAAACTGCAGTATAAACAATGCTAAAATAATGATATGGTTGCCTAATCATAGTAAATCAAATTCATATTAATCAATAAACAATATCCGTACGATAAAAATCGATAATGTTGAGTGAAATAGACTTGTTGCTAAGACTGCCTGTTAGAACTATGTTAGTTGAAAAATTATTTGTTTTTTAATAATTATAATAAATGGGCTGAAAGCTAAATCATTTGTGAAGGAAAAACAATGCAATAAAGGTACTTTACTGTAAGAGAAATTAATCATCAAATTTGTTGAATGCGTTTTTAGCTAAATTATACACTATGGGATTATAAATAGGTTTTATGCTTTTTTTCTCCCTAGATTAATTGAAACGATCATCTCGTAATGATGAACAATAGCCTTAGGCAGTTCGTGATTATCTTTCGCCGAACGCATATAGTAAATGCCGTACTTATTGAGCCTAAAATAAATTGTTATTTATACCATATGGTAGATATTCAAATGCTTCATTAGTTTTATTTTATTATTATATCATAACGATCTATTTGACATATTCGATCCTTGCAGCAAAATTAGTCTAATAATGATGAAAAGGAAATATTTTTAGAAAACAAGCCTTTTCGTCATTCGATATAAATTCATCAGAACACTACTTAACTTTATTGAATATGTCAGTTATACGAACTGACGCTTGTGAAATGAGATAGCTCTTGACATTGCTTGCATTGTTGCTCGTAGACATCATCGCGTGAAAGTATGATTTGACATGTTTCGTGATTAGTAAGTGTTGCTAAATTTGAACTAGTAGTTACTTGTCAACAAGCTTCAACCATTCTATATGCATTGAATAGTTCAAACTGTAATTTTACTAATCATTTTAGAAAAACTATTGACGAAATAGAAAATGCGTGCATGTTTTTGTTATTACCTATTTGTAGAAGAGGAAAAATATTGTTTCAACAGTACGTTTTTCTTGAATTATATAATAGCTTTCAACTGAAGTTATGTGCTCGTTTATATCCGGTAATCTATGCCGCGCTTTCACATGCTAATGAGAGTGGAATAAATAATGGTATGACGACATTATGATAATATAATTGCACAAATAGATGTAGAAGAATAGCTATGAAATGCATTTTTCTAGTTATGGTGGATGTCACAATCAATTTAGGGCCAATATAAACTAGGAAAGTACACAAGAGAAAACATTTTATTTTCAAGCATTACTACCTAGCTGCGTAGGTTCGCATGATTAATAAGGAAATTTTCCAGCCTTTATTTTTGTATGGCATAAATTCATTCGATAATTAGTAATAGAATGCTTGAAAATCATATTCGGATTATTAAGCTACTTTTAGAATATTTTAAGGTTTATTTTATGAACAATTATCTACTTGAATATACACATAGAGCTATTTTATCGGATAATTATTATGTATCATGACTCAATTAATGCATAGGATGTGACGGCGGTCTATCGGTGGTAATTTAATATATTCGTATCTTGAAGAGACCCATTCAGAAATGAATAATTCTGTATAAATTTTGAATTTTTGCTTTTAAATAGCTTCCGACAAAGTCAAGAAAAGTAAATATGATGTCATGGAATAATCGGAATCAAAGAGTATTTTTTTGTGTATCAATGTTAAAATAAGTTTTTTGTTCCGTTCTACTTCCAAACGAGTGCGTGATTGACAATTATGACGGATGGCCCTATTTTAATTGTTTCCGCAGTAGGGATCGAAACGAGACCGTTTTCCGAGGCGGAGTTAATTAGCATGTCGCATATATTCTCTATTCTATTATTCAGTTGTTGTCAAAGAGAAGTATACGCTAGTAGGCTTTGCTTTTAAGGATAAAAGATCTAGTTTAGACTCGACGACTGTAGAGAATATTGTATTTCTTTCGTCAATAGAGTATAGTAAAATGGAATATTTAGCTATTCGTCTTGAGTTACATGTTTTCAGGCTTTTTTTTTTAAATTTTTGATTCTTAATCAAATAAATCAAATGATGAGAAAGCAGAATTATTATATATGTACGTAGATATGAAGAGACAACAAAGAAAATAGCACAAATTATTGTAAAGACGATGAATAAAATTTTTCTCCGAGTGAATATTTTGTTTCGAATCAGATACTGACTAACCTTTCAATCGAGGTGAATTTGAAGAAAAACTGAAATTGAAGGCTTTGTCATAATCCTATATTATACGATATCTGTTTTCAATTTAAAAGATTCAAACACCAATCTACTTTCTTAGTCCCTAAGCGTATCGCTATTTGTTCTTTACGGTTCGTTTGACGATCATTCAATGAAATCAGAAATCACTGAGGGTGTGGATAAAATTGAACAATACTTACATCCTCAAATTAGTTTTATTATGTATTTTCTTCATTTTAGCAAACTGCCAAATCATGGCTCAATCAGAAATGTACTGAATCCTAGAAAAAAATGAGCATGAAACGACACCATAGTCTTCCAATTAAATATTGTACTAAAACGAAAAACAGTTTCTTTTTTTAATCCTAATAGAAATTATTTAAATATTTTGTTAAACCGTGTGGAACAGATCCATCGATTATTTAACCGCATGATAAGTTTATCGATGAAGTTTTATAGAAAATAGAACGCATAACAAGTACTTTGATACGATCAAATATTTTTATTGTATCTGCTCTCGTTGTAAAATGCACGTAAAATACAAGATATGTTAATCCAATAGAAAATAGAGTTGTATCGAGTAACTAATAGACAAATATGGCGTATACTAAGTCAAACTATGCTGATGTTGCATTAAATGTCATCCTATTGGAATTTAATATCATTACCGATGACAGCGTTTTCTTTGTTTACGCTAAAAGAGCTTACAAATCATCGAACAAATTAGTCCAATAGAGGATTGTTTTATTAATACGCCGGTTTCGCTATAAAAAGGTTCGAAAAAGTCGCATGAAAAAGAATTGATTCTACTTATGAAATCATCAAGCTTCTACGTAATTGTCATTTGCAATATTCGATTTCGAAATGTGAATTACGGGCGCGAGATTTAAACATATTACTATTTATGTAGGCATTGCTAACAATAATATAAAGTAGAGATATTGGCTTTGTATCATATATCAAAAAAAGATGAGAATTTTGTCTATCCAATGATCGGAAGTTAATTTGAAATCGAACTTCAAAGTTTTATGAAATTATTGAATGTGAAATCTGCTTGAAAATTCAATCCGAATTGATTTTTGTGGTTTTCGATGTTCTCTGTTGAATAGTAAAATCCACCAATTTTTTTCCATCAGACTTCTGTTGGGTGCATCAACGTAAACACTAATATAATTGTTTATATAGAGAAAATATAAGAATTTATTAGAATGATGTAATTTGGCTTTTCTGTGAGCTGGAGACGATGATAAAAATATGCTGACTTGCTAAACAGAATTCATTCTATTTACTTTATCGATTCGTATCTGATGACACAAGAATCCTGTCATATAATATTCCTGAGAAGTTATCCAATCGGAGGCGTCTAGAAATACTGGATATGATTTTTAAAAATAGGAAAGAAATGATTCGTTTAATCAACGAATCAGCTACAGAACTTGATAATGTTCACAAAAGTGTCAAAACTAGCAAAGTTGTCACTGGTAGCACTTGAATCCTCCGTATTATAGTTTGTGTAGCTCATTTCGGCTCTGATATTACTGAGGAGACGCTGACGAAACGTCACTCGAATAAACTTGCTCAAGCAGGCAAAGCAGATGAAACGAAAGTTTTAAAATTAAATGAATATCTGAAGAAAGAAATTGAAAGATTACAAAAGCTGATGACCAATCATCAAGATAAAATTATATTAAGTACTCTAAATGAAATATTCAGTGTAGGTGTTTTAACGTGTTCTATTGTTCGCGTATCACATGCAGTTAGTTGAGTCGTTAGCTCGGTGAAAATGATTGGAGTTGCCACTGCTATTTTAAGTAATTATCAAATCTTGTATTCTAAACGTTTTTTTTAAATTGTCAATATGATCTAGGCGTTGTGGCCTTACCAATGAAAATTATCGATCTTAATCTTGATAGTAAGGTTGTGATACATTTGAAAAGCTTCTTCGCCAATTTGCTTAGCAACTGAAGGCACAAACGGATAATATTAAAAAATACATCGATTCTGAACTATTGAGAATGAAAAATCGATAAACTATTTTGCTTTCAACTAGTTCTATGATTCTCTGAATAAATTTTAGTAAGAATTAAATAAAGAATTTCAAAAAGTAAGCATACAAATAATAGGATTGATAGACTTGACCTGTAATGGTTTAACCACACAGAGATTAGAGTAAATCGAATTTCTCATCGAACGTTAAATTCTTTGTAAAAATGCAAAATTTTTCAACGTTGTGATATTTATCGTTTCCGGTCACATTTTCTCCATACGTTAACTGTTTTTTTAAATTCCTGTACTAGTCATGTATACTAGCGACGTAAAACAATTATTGGTTATTTAAATACTCAATGGTAAATTCAAATTAAATAAAAATAGAAAAAAACATCGCATACGGATATTTTATTAAATGCCCAATCACTTATTCCCATGATAATCTTTGAAAATCATTTCTTTCTTGTTTACTACCAAAAATACCTTTCATTCTAGGGTTTCCCGAACAGAAAGAAGGAATAAGGTCATTTCCCAGTGTATAGACTTTTGTTTTTCTCTCGAGCGAACCTTTAGAGTTTTATTAATTTTCTATAATTATCAATTTCAGATGAAACGTTTCGATTCTCCTCCAAAATCTCGTCAATATCAAAACACTTCCGATCGATCCGCGACGTTAGCGCTCTCGGGCTCATTCTGTTATTTCCTTGCACGAAACGGAGAGGGCGATGGGTTACAAAGTTGAAATTTTCTCTTCGGCAATGGCAAACACTTTGAATTCATCGAGCTAAAAGTACTTGAACATGTTTTTCTCTTTGATCAATCATTCTTTGTTAAAAATATTTCTCTTTATAACTCGAACAATTAATAATGCTGTAAAATATATTGAAAAAACATGCGTCAGAGTCCGAGTTGATTAAATCGTGAGCGCATCCAACATTAAATATTTACCATCGAAAAATGATCGATCACAAAAAGAGAGCCGAGCTTTATATGAATTAATCTTAAATAAGCTTCATTGTTTAATATTAAAGTAGAAACATTTTTTCTTGTTATTTTTCTTTGTGACATCGTAACCGTAAAAAACAATATTTCATCTGTGTCAAACATTCATTCATCATCTAATCTGATTATGTTGTATTTCAGATTATCATTTAAAAGCAACACATGTCTGCAGATCGTTCTGCTCGAACTGAGATGGGTAAGTGAGATAATTTGATATCAAACAAAAAAAGACGTCAATCTTGTGATCTCCCACTAGTTATTCTCACCGGTAATTCATATCCAGAATTGGCTGAAAATATATCGAGGTATGTTGTTTGTAGACCTCTAACATTTGTCCATTCGTATATTAACATTCATGGATACTTTCGTGTTTCACTGCTTCCATCCTAGAGAATTCTCCTAACAATTAGGAATTTGGCTTAACGTATGCTGCTTATGTTTCTTTCTTTCTTTTTTCTTTTTCTTTTTTAGGATTGTTTATTCGTACAAAACAGAAAGCAGTCAGTATGTATATGTTTCAATTGAATCATTTGCTTGATAGGTTTCGTTTTGAATGTTTTCTTGACGTACATTGCTGTTTTTCTTCTTTTCCTTAATTATGCTTCATAGATTTCCAATAGATGTTACGTTTTTTTTTGTTCTAGTCGAATAAAACCACTTGGGGAATGTCGTGTTTATAAAAAGTCGGATAAAGGTTAATAATTTAAAACGATTTATTAATGCATACATTCATTATATTATAGAAACACATGTTGAAATTCGGGAGTCGGTCCGAAGTAAAGATGTATTTATTATTCAAACCGGTTCAACCAAGTAAAAAGATAAAAGTTATTTTTGATAAACATTTTTTCAATGGTATAAATTATAGAGATCCAAATGACAATCTTATGGAACTTATGATAATGAGTTATGCATGTAAAACATCATGTGCTCGAAATATCATTGTAAGTTTTTCATGTTTGAATGTTAAAAAAATAATAGAACAATATTTTTGTTTTTAGGGAGTTTTACCTTATTTACCTTGTAAGTTAATTTATGAACGATTCTGCCTAATACTTGTTCAATTTAGATAGTAAACAAAGTAAACAGAAAAAACGCGGCTGCATAACAATGAAACTCGTTGCGCAAATGCTTGTCAAAGCAGGATTGACACATTTAATAACGGTTGATTTACATCAAAAAGAAATTCAAGGATTTTTTGATATTCCAGTTGACAATTTACGAGCGTCATCTTTTCTACTTGATTATATTCAACAGCAGGTACGCCAAAGAAAATCTTATTAGTTTTTGTGTTTTTGATAAAAAGTCAAAAGAGCTTATTTTTCTTTTACTTATCAATAGATTCCTGATTGGCGCAATTCCGTAATTGTGGCACGTACACCTAATCAAGCTAAACGAGTCACTGGTTTTGCTCAAAGATTAAAATTAAATATAGCTGTTATACATGGTACACAAGATCGAGAAGGTGAAACCGAAGAAGCCGATGGACGAAATTCACCACCACCACCATCAGCTAATTTAGATGATTCTCCAGAATCCATGTCAAAACGACGCAGTGTTTTCACTATTCCATCGCTTGCACTGGGCACAAGTAATTATTCTCGATCTGCACTTTTTTACATGTATCTATATATATATATCTACATCATGAATGTCAGCTTATGCTTTGCATGAATGCGAGTTTTTATGAGTCAAACAAGCGGAAAAGCAGTTTCATGATTAATGCTTACGTTAGTAGTTTTTGTGTACTCAAGTAGTGAGTACATTCTAGATTGGATCAGTGTGTGCGGCCGTCCGTTAACGCGATAGCTTTTAAAAAAGCGTCATCCAATTGTCATGAAATTTTGTACACAGAATGATCTCATCAATATCTCAGCCGAGGTCGAAGATAAGAAGGATCCGTCAAGAAATGGCTGAGCTATCGAAAAAAAATGTCATTATTGATCAGACCATCCCGGAGGGGGTAGAACAAGAAGCTTTTCAAAAAACAAATTTTCTCAGAATTATTCACAACATATATAAATCGATTCAGTTTTTAACGCTGATTCCGAATCTGATATAAGTTTTGAACCAAATCGTAGCTTTCTAACAAAAAATCGTCTGAACAAGATCTCAAAATGCACAAAAACTGCATTCAGAAACCAAATTGCCTAGATATGTCTCAGATGACCAGTAGTTTTGGGGTTCTCCAAATGCCTGGTTTTGTAGCTAGGCAAAACGACTATCGAAAAGTAAAAACTCGAGTTTGATAGCTATTAATATTGGTGATTTATTAGGAAAATACTGATGTCTGTATCTATCATATATCTCTTATGGATTCATGAGGTTACCTACGATCATAATCCCGCTAGATACAAACGCAAATCCATTCAAAAATAATTCTTCTTACCCAGTTTTCCAAGCTGAACACGAATCTGAACTCAATTTCTGTGATTTCTAAAGATATTATATCACTCTAAGAGTAGAGTCAGTGGTCACCGGATAGGGTCGCACACAGTGTGGTCAATGCTAACTTAACACGCTTGTATTTTCTCCTTGCAATTTAGTGACAAGGGGTGTAGCTTGATGAGATCTATGTCTTATAGAATAAATTATGAATCATTGAACTTCTTTGCCTCTTATATATGAAGTTAATTTACGGGAAAGGGAACGAGAAAGAAATATCTTTGTTTTTACGTCATTTCGGTCAAAGAATAGCATTGCCAAATCCCGTTAATTGATTTTTTTAAAATTTTTTTCTTAAGTTCATATTCCTAATTGCAAATGTGTTACGATAGGAAATACGATATCCGGCCTTCAAAATCCGCTTCCGCTGCTCATATTCTGATGAAATTAAACAAGAAAGATGATAAATTTGTGACTTGCATGATTTTATAGAATCCGCATAATCATAATAATCCCAAGCAAAGAAGAATAAATAAATAAAATAAAAAGAACTAACAAAACTAATAATCATAAATCTTTTCCTTTTTTGCTTTTTATAGACGTTCATGTCAAAGGTAAATTACCAATGGATGTCGTGGGCGATGTTGGTGGTCGCATAGCTATCATAGTTGAAGATATGATCGATGATGTTGCTGGTCTTGTTCAAGCTGCTGATATTCTTTGTGACCGTGGAGCCTATAAAGTCTATGCACTTGCAACGCATGCTTTGTTTACCAATGATGCCCCATCGTTAATTGAAGAGTCTCAAATATCTGAAGTTGTTGTTACAAATACGGTTCCACACGAATTTGCTAAACTTCAATGCACTAAAATCAAAACTGTTGATATAAGTCTTTTATTATCAGAAGCGATTCGCCGCATACATAATCAAGAATCTATGAGTTATCTTTTTCGAAATGTTGAAGCAAACGATTAATCATACATATCCTATCGATAAAAACAAAATAGCAAGAACATATATTAAATGTTTTTTTTTCTTTTTTTTTTGACAAAATAAAACTATTTACTGGTGATGATAAACGTCTACAACATAGATTATTATTCACCTTATTGGAATGTGGAACAATATATTGTATTCTCTATATACATGGAAAAATTTTAGGGAACGGGGAAAAACTTAAGGAATGAAACTGTTCTGTCATTTTGCGGATGATGATAAAATAACACAAAACAAATACAACAAAACAAAACAAAACAAAAGAGAAAAAAACATCGATTAATAAATTATATAATAATAGTAATAAGATAAAATACGAAAAAAGTACAAAACCGAGACCATATAACCAAAAAGAAAAAAGAAAAGAAAAAAAAACAACGATTAAAATAAATAAGTAAATAAATAAATATAACAAAAGAAACGAAAGATAGCTATATAGTTTTAAGATGTTGAACTTGTCATTTGTTGTTCAGTAAAAATCGATGATTGACCAACTGTTAATGGTAGTGTATTCGGTCTTAAAGGTAAATCATTGTTAAACATAGATGCAGAATTTAATTGTGAATGTGTTATATGTGGATTAAAATGATTTCTATAGTTTGGTGGTCGAATTATAGCTGATGAAGTTGCTGGAATAAAACTGTTATTATTATCAATAAATGGCATTGGTAAAACTCTTGATTGTTGTATTTGTTCTTTTTGTTTGATATAAGCAGAAAATTCACTTGGCAACATTCTAAAGGAATAGTTAAAAATTTAAATAATAATTAAAAATCTCAAAGGTTTACTTTGATTGATTCCGTTTTCCAACATGTTTAGATTTTAATGAACCAAATTTTGTTTGAGCAAATGTTTGTGGTGAAAAAACAGGTGTCGATATTGTCTTATTTAGAAAAGCAGTACTCGGGCTTGTAGCAACGGTTGGCGATGATAATGTTGGTACTACAGCTGGTTCAGCGGATGTCCATGACGGTGCATTTGTACTTGTACCAAGAATTGATGATGATGAACCGCTTGACGAATTCAAATTTGTATTATTCGAAGATGTTGGTGATAAACTTATGAGACTATTTATAGAATTTGAAAGTACAGATATTGTATCAAAATTATCAGGTATTGGTCGAAATATTTGCGCATCGGGATTAAACGGACGGATAGGAACATCAGAATCTATTAAATAGGAGAAAAAACAAAATTATTTTCTTATCATGTTGTTATTGTTTTTTTTTGCGAAAAACGATTACCTTGATTAGATGATGGTCCTTCACGTTCTTCACTATCACTCGATGATTCACTGTTTAGACTATCTTTATTAGTATTTTTTCGAAGTAAACGTCGTTCATCTTCGTATAAAATTTTAACTGAAACAAAATAATAAATAGAATTTTATTGAGCACACACAAATGTAAATCTACCTGGTCCTTTTTCACCGATACGATAAGAAACTTCGCCTGGATCTATCCAAATAGTAAGATCATTCGGTAATGTATCAAGTATTTCTTGTAAATCCAAACCAACATCATTCGCAGCATTGATAAGAACTTTATCAACTTTCTCTTTACTTATGCGTATCGATCTATATGCTGAACCTTTTGTGGGTCTTTCTGGATACCAGTGTCCTTGAAATTTGATACGTAAATGTTCGAGCATTTGTTCGCCAAGCATATTTACTCGACTAACAAAATAGATGATATTTAAGAGATGTTTAAAAATAAAACCAAAAGTTAACTTACCGACGTGGTAATTTATTATAAAGATAAGCAATAAGAAAATTTAGTGCAACGGATACTTCAAATTGCATTGTATACTAAACAAGAAATGTTTTGTTGTCAATCGGTATTAGTAAAAAATAAAGAAGTAGAAGAAGAGAAAAAAAGGAGAGAACATGAGATTAGTTTTTATTCTGTCTCATATGCCCACACCTGTTGTCTTTGTTTTGCGAACAGTACCATCGGTATACCCACAGGCTTCTTTCAACGAACTGACGTCTCGAAAGGGATAAATAATTGATCGAAATTGAATTAGAAAGGCTGACGTCGATGGGCTATATTGTGTTGTTCTTTTCCTCTCTTTTCATTTGAATGACTACATTGATGATTAGTAAAGACGATGACGATAAGAGTTGAGGAAAAAAAAAGAAAAGCTAATAGTACAAGACCGACATAGTCTCAATTAAGGGATATCATCATCAACATTATAAGTTTTTGTTCGTATTCTTTTGTTACTCATACTGATTTTATCAACATACTACGAAAAGATATGGACAAAATAAAAGATCGATAGCAGCACTATTCGATGTAATAGTGACAGCAGCTGCAGTTATTCTTTTAGCCTTGGCAAATATATAAAATGTGTGTGGGCGCGATATTTCTTTCTTTTATTATTTTTTTTTCTAGCTGTGAAAGAAGGAAAAAAACTTGAGTTGACTTACTTTTCTGTATTTTGTTTTGAATACGAAAAAAAATACGAGTAATGGAAACCTTATTGGCACAAAATCTTAGATGTTATTCTTGAGCTGTTGTTCGTTGATCATTAGTAGTAGTTGGAGTTACTCTTCTTTTTCCGCTTTTTTTATTAGTCTTATGACGATGAATATATAAATGGACAATACACGTATAAATATATAAAATATATGCGAGTAATGTTGGTAAAATAGGAAGAAAAGATCGACATCGAATATATATATATATATCGAAGAGAAACGCAAGGCGCTATTTATTCACTACAACTACTTTTCTTCTTGTTTCCTCATGATGTTCTATAGTATTTGCCGTCTTTTCTATATATTTTTTTTTGTCATTTTCACATCCTGTTTTCTCTCTTTTGTCACACATGCAACAACGATTATGATTATTTTCTTTTTCTTTTTCTCTTTGCATGAACAAAAGAGAAAAAAAAGAAAACAACAATAAAACGTTTTCCTTCTTTCGCATCGTTTTTCTCTCCTCTGAACATGACATTATATATAGGATAATGTTTCAATGTTCTACTATTTTTATGAATAGAATGTTTTTGAAGATAAAAAGACGATTGTGTTTTTTCTTCTTCGTTTTTTCTTCTTCCAAACGCCGTATATTAGCATGATGTTTTTGACGAAGAAGAGGAAGAAGCCGAGTCTCTTTTTCTTCATTCATACCACACATGTTTTTTGAGTTTTCCGTTCCCTACTTACGCCCACATACTTATTCTACGTGCTTTTTTACAAAGCGAACGAAGAAGAGAAGAAAAAAAGACGTCATCCAACTAAAGCACAACACAACGACGTGCAATTGTCGTTGGCGCGAGTGATTTGTCGATTCTTACATATATATATATATATATTGCTTCGACGACCAACATTGGGTAAAGACCTCGGCCCATCGCGCGATCTTCCTCACCCTACGTCAATTGAATGAAGGAATCGAACGGAAATAAGAAGGTCGCAAAAAGGATTAAGAAAAAACTAGAAACGAGGAGAGGCAAGAAAAAGAAAACTAGATATATGAATTCCATCTCGTTCCATATATCGACTGTAACTAAAGATTATTTGACACTTCTAAATAAAGCCCGCTAGATCCTATTATCAATTATCAGAGTAAAGATAACAAAGAAATTTCTATCCCGATAGTTTTTTTTATTACTATGTTTCTCATTTGTTAATAATGAAGTTGCGTTCGATTAGCGAGAAAAAATAATATTATAAACGAGAACTATATTAAACATCGCACCTATATGCTATTAATGGGTTTTTTCCCCTCCGATAGAAAACAACAATCAATAATGAGAAAAAAAAGAGGATGATTGAAAATGAACGAAGCAGAATCTTACAACAGGAAATGCAATGTGCAATATTTCATCTATTATTCCAATTAGGAACGAACGACAAGAATACTATTCTAACGAGTCATCATCAATCGAGAATAAAAAATGTACCATTGTCCATCAGTTTTTATGTCTATGCCTACTCAACGGACAATGAGCCGAGAGAGCGAGAGAGAGAAAGAACGAGACAATCTTCGAGTAAATTTCGTTGATGCAATTAAAACCATCGGCTGAAGAAGGACTATACTATATATATATATATATATGTGTGTGTGTGTGACGACAATAGAATTTGTGCTTGATGGTAAAGAGAAGATCAATTATGATGACGATTGAACAAATAAAAAAAATAAAAACTATGGTTAGATAACAACATTGATATATTGTCACATCTTAACGTAGAAAAGAAGAACGACACACACACACACACTTACTCAATATGATAACGTTGTTGAATGTCAAATGAGTAAAGCATACATTGTATTAAACAAAATCTGGTTACTAAGTTCGCTTACAGATTGTTGTTATACACGCGCGTAAAACTTGATTTCTGTCATGCATAAAATAGATTACTGTTGCGGCTTAATCTTGAATAAGAAATAACATGTGTGTACATATATGTATGCATATATATATATATATATATATATATATATATATAGACACAAAAGACAAAGACGGAGACAGTAATCATCCATAGACGACAGCATCAAGAACGCAATGACAAACAAAATCACCTGAAAAACAGAGCAAAAGTGATAAAAAGACAAAAAAAAAGAAAAGAAAAGAGAAAGAGACATTGATCATCAGGGCTTATTATTCGTGTCTCGTTTTTATTGTAAATAACAATAATGAGCACAACATATATCGAAATATAATGAACAAGTTTTAGTTGACACAAAACAAGAGAAAAGAAAAAGAAAACAAGTGTCTACTAGTATATTCATAGAATATCAAATCCAATTATCTAGACAAACGATGAATCATATTGTTCAGCATTCTATACATGTTTCGTCAAACATATCAATCAGGTCTTTTATCTATACTCTCAAGTCAAGGATCAAAGCCATTTCAAACTTGGATATGTAAAGCATCAAATGGATATATTAAACGAATTACTGATGACGATACGAATTCACTTGTACTTGAACTTATTTCAAATAATGTTAGGTAGAAAACTGTTGTTCTAATTAAGTTTATGTATAGAAATCGTTTTTAGTGCAACTTATGTGACATGTCCATGTTGTCCATATGACTCACTTGGTATTAAAATGCAATATTTAAATTTATATGTAAAAAATTTACGTCGCTATTTTGTTATGGAAATCGAAGTGAATATTAGTTCCTAATTAAATGAAAGATTGTTGTTTTATTTTGCTATTCTTTTAATTTTCAAGGTTTTAGATGGTAAAAATATGCATCGACGTTTTAAAATTTCAACATTTGCAAGTAAAACTAAAATTGGCCCATTTGGTACGCATTCACCATTAAATTGGATTGAAGGCTGGAATCGTTTAACACTTAATCTTGAATCATTTACGAAAACAGTTTACGGAACAAATTATGTTGAATGTCGACGAATCACAGTAGGAAAAAAAAGAATTTTCAGTTAGACAAACAAGAATAAGTCTTAAAAAAAACTATAGATTCATGCAAATTGTCGTATTCGGCGTGTATTTTTTGCTGATCGAGTATAAAGATTGGAAATAATAATAATATTTAATGAATTAAATGAATTGTTTTAGGAATATAAAGAAGAAGAATTACCTTTAGATTATCAAATTCGATGTCATATTGATAAGCTAAAACATTCAGTACCTAAACAACGAATGCTTCCAGTCAATCGATCAAAAAATGAGCGAAATCAATTAAAAAAACTTCTTGCAACACCATCAAATTTAGTAAAATATTTTAAATTAAAAACTAACGAGGAATCATTCTCTTTCAATAGGCACACGTACAAAATGATTTAACGGATTCTAATAAGGATGAAGTCAAAAATCAATTTGTCAACATCGAAGATATACCAAGTACTGAACAAATAATTAATGTTCCACAAGGTTCAATGGCGTCGGATGTTCAAAAAGTAGAAGACTTGAATGATACGGATGGAAATTCAGATATTGAACAAATTCCTCCTAACCAACAAACAATACAGGAAGGCGAAGAAGCGAACATGAATAATCTGAGCAATCTTAATCTTGATTTCGAACAGGTTAGTTGCATAAAAGCGTCAAAAGAAAACTCGGATTTCATATCACAATTAGGCGTGTGACAGCTAGCATTTCAATGATTCGTAAGGGCAAAAAAAACAAATTAATATAGTAATAAGGTCATTTTTTTGCCACTGTAATCGAGTAAACAATTCTGCTTCTTTTTTGCGTGGGCTAAGTTCTTGAATGGTTTCTCTATAATATCCGATTGATTGATGAGAGCTCTATTCTGGGATACAAAGAACGATGAATGACTGAAAATGAATAGCACATTTTTGTTTTTGTGAGCATTATAGACATCGTTGACATACTCTTTGTGTTTATATCTTTTGATAGTGCACTTTTGTTTTCATCCGCTCTGCATATCTATGTATTGTAATATGTGAATAAGTGTTTCCTATCGTTTGAAAATAAAATAAAAACCATAATATCTATTCTATGATTAACAGACGAACAAATTTCTTCTTTCGATTCAGTAGAAAAAACTATCGGAATCATTTGAATGGCCTTTTTTTATATTTAAACTTGCTAGCAAGAAATTTTGTTTTTGTATCTTAAAATAGAAATCGTATGGTAGTATCAGTTTGTCGACATAATTTCCTTTATGACATACTAGCTATTTTTACTATTAAAAATTTTGGAAGTACATGCAAACACTGAGAGCATCTTTTTAATATAAATAACATTTCTCTTTGATCAATTATATCATGTTTTCAACTATTCAAGTAGAATATTTCAATATTTTCGACTAGACAAGTTTTTTTCTTTAGAGTAAACCGTTTGATATTAAAAATAAAACTGTCAAGAAATCTTCACATATGTCCCCTCGAGCTTTCGATGATTGCTTGGCTTATGGGCTCAAGATAATCTTCAAAATCAAAGCCTTGAAAGAATTCACATGTCAATTGAGATTTGAATAAGCGCTACTTAACAATCCAAACCTTCAAAAAACAAAACTCATATTTAGATTTGAAAATTAACGCATACACAGTATTTGACTAGTCTAACTTTCAGAGAAGAAATAAAAAGGTTTCTTCAAACTCCATACGTATATAGGTTTAGATCGAAGTTTACACACATTTTCTGAGTACTTCAATTGTATAGACTAGTCTCAGTGAACACTAGAACGCTACATTATTAATATTCAATAATAAATCCTTGCTGTCATACACCTAGAAATACGCGAGAAAACAAGACTTGATCTATTTATTTTTCTTTTATTAGAAATCTTTCGATGATATAAATGTATCATCGAATGCTTATCGTCAACGATTCTTCGATCTATTTCATCGACAATATCCCAATTGATTTTTTCTTTCTTTTGTTCCGTTTTTTGATTGAATATCGAAAAATGAAATAAAAACAAACAAACAATCAAATAATTAATGAAAAACAAGTGAACGTCACGTTTATGAAAATATACAAGTATATAAGTGAAGTAACAGGAGCAAAAATATTGGAGGAGAAATAGACGTCAAACGAGTTAGAAATTATACAAAACACACGCACGCACGCACGCATGCACACACATACATAGATATGTTCTATTAATGGTGTTCTAGCTCGCTTTTAGTGAGTTTAGATACTATTGCAAGTTTAATAAACCTGAAAAGAAAATTCTTGTTGTTTTGTTTTATTAAAGATAAGTTGTAACAGTTACATCCTGACGTTGTGAATGTGGTCTTGATTGTCCTCCTCCGGAAGATGGCGGAATCTAAAAACAAAACAAAACTTTTGAATAATCATAAACTACAGAGTTTACTTGTTGAGAATTATGATGATTGAAATGATAGATATTTGCTGTTAACGATGGTGATATACCATTTCTTGATACCGGTGGTGAAGCAAGATAACCTGCTTGAACAGGTACTGTATGTTGTGGTACATGATGTTTATGAACGTTGACTTGATTTAAATAGGGTTGTTGAAGTTGTTGTTGACGATGAAGATGATCTGAGCCATTCACCATAGTTGGTTGAACAGCTTTAACAAAACAAAATTCAGATACCTTATTAAATTTTAAATTTTCTAATTCTTACTTGAACCCGTTGAAACATAGGGTACATATGTAAAATTTTGTTGTTGTGATCGATTTCCTCCTCCGTTCGATGTTAAACTATTAACATTACTACTATTGTTCACTTGTTGAATCCATCGTAAAATAGGATCTTCAACTATAGCTGGAGGAGGTCTAAATGCTGATGAATTAGGCGGAGGAGGATGATGATGGCTATTATGATTATTATTATATTGAGGATGTCCGTTTGTTTTATTTGGTGGTTGTTGCTGTTGTTGTTGTTGTTGTTGTTGTTGTGCATAAGCTGGGTGCTTCATAAAATTTGATGATGATGAATGAAGTGATACACGTGAACCAAACATATCCATAGGTGGTTGATTTAAATTTGTTGTTTCCGATGCACCTATAGAAGATAAATTGAGCATTGATTGATGAAATTGTGGTATTGTTTGTTGATGTTGATGTTGATGTTGACGCATTATTAAGCCGTTTGCAGATGATGGACCACTCGGATTTGTTATTCCAACATGTACGCCTGGTTTATGTACTGATTCTGTTCGTTTTATGTTTGGCACCGGTGGTGGTTGTTGATTTTTATATATCATGCCATTGGAATTCGTTATGCCAAGCGGATGAATTATATTTTGTGTTGCTGCGATTGGATGGTGAAAATTATTTCCATTGATTTGATTCGATGATAATTGTATAGAAGATTTCATAAGTTTTGTTTGCTGAGATATATGAGGTTTAAATGCACTGTTACCATTCTGCTGATGAATATTAATATCTGATTGCGTGAACACAGTTGAGCGACTCATTTGAGACGGATGAATAACCGATGGTTTTATAAGATTATCTGGAAAGAATAGAAAAATAAATTTTATCTGAGATAATGAAAAAACAAATTTACTTGGTTGTTTTGCACCAGATATTTGCTGTTGCTGGTTATTATGATTATTAATTGATGTTCGATTTGGTGAGAGTGATTTAATATTATAATTATCATACGATATATTTGATTGTGTTGATGGTTGTTCAGGTTCAGGTTCTTCTTTTAATACAGAATTTTGATCTGATGATGGAACGAAACGAAAACGTGGTCTTGCTGTTGGTGCTGGCTGAAATTGTTTATTAGTCGATAGCTTATCAATAGACGTTAAATCAATTAAACTAGCACTTGTGCCGTTCGATGATAATGATGATGTATGATTTGTTTTATCGAGCAACGCTGAAAGACGTGCTTGAGGTGATAATTTTTTCCATGATGGAATATTACTTAAATCTTCTGTTGATGTTGCTGTTGCAGTCGTTTGTACAGATACTAGACGAGGTACTTTAGGTTGTAGGAGTGGTTTTGACGATGAACTTATCTCATTTAGATTGTTTTCTGATGTATAACGGCGAACATTATTGGTGGAAGCATTCGTTACACCTGATGTCATTTGTTCAAAACGGCAGCGTATATTTTGAAATTGATGAAAGTGTGATGCATGAATATCTACTGGCCGTTGTGGAACTTTTTGAGATGATGTAGAAGATGTTGATGAGCTCGTATTACTTGAAACATTTCCCTATTGTGAAAGATTTTTAGCAATTAATTATTTTTTGTGAGCTACCAAGGGCAATATAAATTTAAAGAAAAAGAATTCTTGATCCAGAAAGACATTATGTTGTATAGACCCGTTTGATCACAATGTTTTCGTTTTAAATTTCCAGATATGCGAGTAAATTCTGTATGTCAAAGATATTCTTTTGAAATTTTATGATTATTCAGACATTTTTATGTTTATCAATGAGAGTCTTCATCCTATCAAAGGCGAATAATGGAATTTGAATGGACAATGATCTGATTCGCTATTTTTTTTTCTAGTAATAGATTGAAAAAATCTGAACAAGCGACGAAGGATTGTTTTTTTTCTGAGTTCACTACTGAGTTTTGACATTCTAAAGTCTAATTGTTCTAGTCCAAGTAACGAATGGCATATCAAGTTTTTGTTAGGAAGGTAAGAATGACCTAACCATTTGAACTCTATGCTAAAGTATTAAACTACTTCGTTTGCATAATAGAGACAAAGGAACTACGCAATCATTTATCTTTCGAAAAAGTTATTACAGAACTTTTACTAGAAGCCACATAACTAGAAGATCGTATGGCAATGTTCTACGATGTAGAAATGATAATGTTTACGACGGCGCTTGACTTAGTCCACTCATTATTTCGTCTCTGATTAATGAACATCTAAAATATCATGAGTTTTAGAATGTAAAACGTCGCAATTTAATAAATTATAAACTAACTGAATATATTAATTCATCGAACTTGAAAATTTTATCAACCTTACATATCGACATTTATTCTATGCCTACCGAATTCCATAAATAAGCTAAATATTTCTCTAATATTCGAGTTATTCAACATTCTTGCCATGGTTTCCTTCGACGATAAAATATCAAACAAATAAATTAACCGTTCCTCGTTTGAGAAATTAACGGCAATATAATCAATCGATCATTGATTTTCTCAATATTTCAGGATTTTAATCTCTCGGATAAGTTTAAAGTATCTTCAATAACTTAACTTACATCAAATTCTTGTTTAACGTGTTGAACTGATGTAGTTCCATTAGTATGAGAAATTGGTTTTACTTGAGGAATATTCGTAGATGTAGTTAATGATTTTCGACCTAATTCAATTGAAGATATAATTTAACTTTCTTCAAAAACAAAAATTAATCATAACTCATTAATTTACTCTTATTTTCAGCATTTGTCTCTTGATCACTAAGGTATGGATCAATAAGTGAATCGAAGTAGTTCATTGTTTTTTCAATTTGTTCTTCATCGGCATCGTTCGCTTTCGGTTGGACATTTTGTTTTAATTTACGCTTTTTATCATATTGACAGTGATTATCCATTTTCGTTTTATATAATTGACCGGTTAATGCAATATCATCACAAAATTTTCGTATAAATACTAATTGTAATTGATGAACTTCGCGAAGACGACTATATTTGCGTCGAGCTAGCCAACCACGTAAGACTATATAGGCAAAAACAGCAAAAAAAAAGATACGATTACGAAATCGATATTCGATTTTTTTTCCTTTTGTTGTAAGTGCTTTTAAAGAAAGAGAAATGTTGATCAATCAAATGAATCCTAAAGCTCAGAGGATGAGGAGGAATTTTAATGTAATTGAAATAAGAAATTATAAAATTGCTCGACTTAGCTGTTGTTTTCTTTTTCTATTAACGCGTATCAATATACTGTTTGATAATGGATTAATAAGAGACGTCCTTTAGGCTTAATGCGAAGCTATGACTATTGATGAAATCTTTTTATACTACCTGACGTTTGTTCAATGTTATCATTTCGTATGTGTAATGTTTCTACGAAACGCTTTAATTTCTTCATTCAAATCGTTTTCTTTTTGTTTGAATGAAAAAATAATTGGTAATTTTATCACTAAAGAGTTTAGCAAAAATAATAAGCAACTCAATGCGCGTATGTGTTACTGAACGACTGACTAAGAAAGCAAGATTAAGGATCAAATGACGACGACCTTCTCTATGAAAATGAGAACGAACAGCGAAGAAAACGATATGTTGTTTTCATTTTCACCCTTTGCCTGCAGTCTTATCTATTCTTTTTTTGTTTGGCGTTTAATGAGTTCATGAGTCCATTGTACGAGTATGTATAAATTGAACGTGTATACTCTTTCCTATCGATCATAAACGAGATTAGATTCATTGATACCGTTCGTCTGTCTGTCGGTTTTATCAATCATTTTCTCTCTCATTGGTGCTGTCTATCAATTTAATGGCATCCAAGCATTACCATAAACATATACGTACCTTTCTGGCAAACATTGACTTTTTTCTCGTATTGTACAGCTAAGTTATGAAGTTGATCAGAGTGCCAATAACGAAATAGTAATTTTGTACGACCAACCTTAAATCAAAAGAACAAACAAAATAAAAGAAAAATCATGTCAATCTCCATGCACATGATCAAGTGTGTCTTTTCTATTTATGGCAAGAGAACTTTCTTTTAGGACTGCTTGTTTCTCCTTTTCTTTTTACTTTAAATAGAACAGAAGAAGAAGAAGAAGGGAGAAAAAAACGTGTTAGACTCACTTTATAATTGTCAATTCCGGCCCGTTTTAAACATTCAATCGCCCGATCACGGCTATACGTTAGTGATGATAATGATAACTCTTTTGACCGGTCATCGGTAGTAATCGGTAGTAGGCATAGAACGAGAGCATTGTATCTAATATGAACAAACGGATAGAAATAAATATAAAAAAAAAAAGAATAAGAAAAGTCATAAATCATATCGACACGAGTAAATGTGAATTATGATGAGGGTAATAAATTGCTCAATCATTGATTATGACGTAAAACAAAACAACAAGACAAAATATTTCGTTTCATGTGAGACTTTTCATGATGCGGTGCACATGGAAAATTATTGTGTCTAAAAAACGACGATGGTTGCTTTCTACCAAATTGCACATAAACGATACAATTTCACTTTAGGGTTTCTTTTTGCATCTGTGAATTTATATACTCTACTCTTTTTTTTTCTTCATCCATCCAAAGAAGGAGAAAAAAATTTCGTGTGTCGAGTATTCACAACTATTTGTTACACATACACACACGAAATAAAAAGAATATTTTATGTATATATGAAGATCAGTTTCATCGTTTGTCCGTCTCTTGTATCCATTGAATGATAATCAAAAGCGATACAAGCACCTGCTGTATCAACTGTCTGATGTCAAAAAAAAAGAAGGAAAAAAATTGTAGGTGGAGAAAAGAGTAGACATATATATCTACAATGACATTTACAATATGCATATGTGTTGTCTCTACGGTTCGGTCTTAAATATACACGAGTAATATTGTCTCACCTATGTAGAAATTCATCGAATTGAATTCTTAATGGGTATCCTTT
Organism: Rotaria socialis; assembly: GCA_905331475.1. Lineage (NCBI taxonomy): Eukaryota > Metazoa > Rotifera > Eurotatoria > Philodinida > Philodinidae > Rotaria > Rotaria socialis. The sequence goes on from CAJNYU010000247.1 coordinate 60,299, forward strand.
CTTTCGGATTTCACACATTTGAAGAACGCCAGAGTAACGTAATTGACGTGTAACACATGGTACTGTTAATGAAGTTGTTTTATCTCGTAGTTCATTTGGTTTAATACATCGAACAAAATGACATTGACAAAGAGTCATTTTTTCAATTAATTCTGATAACGAATGCTAAAATAAAGAGATTATGCTTCTTTTTTTTTTGTTGTATGTATTTTGCTTATTGATGCACAACTCAATTAATGTTTTCTATTGTTCGATTTCAAAGAGAAAATTTTATCTCGATTAACGAGCTGACATTTTGAATGATGCTTTTGATATTCCGGGCTCTTTTTCTTACTTCTCTAAATTAACTCTTGAATAACCATATGAATCGTTTTATTAATAGAATGATTTATTTCTATGCATTTATTCAACCAGTTCTCTCTCTCTCTCTCTATGCGTTCTAGACTTGAATAGAGAGAGAGAGAGAGAGAGAGAGAGAGACTAGGTTTGACAAGAAAAAAATATATTTGTATTCATTCGAAGAGTAATATAGAAGTTAATGAGTTCGAAAAATATACGAAATAAAATGTTTTCGAAAGAGAAAACAGACTTGAATCGTTATTATGATCAAGTTTTTTTGTGGTTAACCTTGGAGCTCTTTTAAGAGACATGAAAAATATTCATTTAGTATTTTTATTACATTTCTAGCAAATATTTTCATAAATCATTGTTATAAAGAACAATGAACATTTTTTATTATGGAAATAAAAGCCCTCAAGGACACCCGAGGTAGACGGTGATTTCCGAGGAAATTAACGATATAAGTAATAGTTCTCATGTGTAAAGAAATCATTATTATTTTCCTTTTGTATTAAATCAAAAAGAGATAAAGGGGAATGACATTGAAGATTTTCTCATTTCAAAGTATTAAGTTACTATAAAGCACGATTGATTAATACATATTTGTCGGAATCGGCATACTTCTACCCGATACATCTTTACCTATTACGACTCTTTTTGACTCATTTAAGGAATAAACCGAAAACAATTTATACGTAACGCTTAGTTGAAAATTATAATTTAAATATTCTATTGGAGTAATAGAATACATATGCATGCAAGTTCTTGGCTAGTATGAATTTTTTTTACAGAGATTAAATATTTGATAAATTTTGACAGAGCGTATTAGTATGCAAGTATGAATCGACCTTGAATAAAAATAAATCTAAATAAGCTTTGACCTAGACCGAAGAATATGTTCGATGACATAGGAAAGGTACAAAAAAATATGATTTACCGCATTTTTTAAATAATTACTATGGATTCTTATAAGTAAATTAATTTTTAAATTCCGACTTAAAATTTTGCATCGAGACACACCTTAAAGTGTAGTAAAGTAAATCTTGCTAGAACTTAATTCTAGGTTTGAAAAGTTCGAAAATCAATATTCCTGAGGACGATAAAGTCATCCATTAAAAAAAAATGTCGTAAAAGTGCAGTACCCTACAGCTACTAAGTTAAGGACAAAAATTGTTTGAAAGTTATTTACAGTTCATTATTATGTACATCGTTTCTATTCAAAAGCAAACGATCAATTGAAGGACTTCGCTCATTGCACTAAAGCAGTTTGCTAGAAATCGAGTCAAATCAATTTAAATCCGGCAGACTATTTCAGATGCCCAGATCATTCAGACAAGCTAATCGTCTAGTGTACATTAGCAGATATCTGATATTAGAGGCATGATGTAATCGAACAAAACTACGATCAACATCGTCGCTATAGAGTTGTCAATGATTAGTAAATATTTAAGTAAAATTTTAAATATTCACAGAACGATGATAACTGTAGTGATTCGACTCACTTTAAAATGAAAGGCAACTGTTCGCATAGCTGTTCCGCCAGTTCTTTCAAATGTATTTCCATTTGATTTTTCTGGTAGTGTTCTACTTGGCTGTTGTAGATGTGATGAGTGTTTTACACCGTGATTAAACGATACATCATTTCGTTTAATATCTCGGTTAGCATGAAATGTATTCGGATGATGCTGATGATTGCGTAATGATGGTGATGCTGGTAAAACACCTTTCTCATTTAAGTTCATACGAAATAATTCTTGAATAATTAAATTATTACTTGCTAAAAGAAGTTGAAATCAAAGAAAAATTCTCTTTTGGACTTTGTAGGTGTTTCTTACTTCGAGCAACAAAAACAATTGAATTTGGAAGAAAATCTCGATTTTTTTCTAGTAATCCAACCATATTATATACAACAGGAGCTGCATAATGACGTATCGTAAATGTTGTACCGCCATCTTTTGGTACGGAATATATATCACGAAATTGTACACCAGGTCCATGATGAAGTTTCGTTGCTAATGTTTGATCTGTTGCTTGCGGAAAACGACTTTCTTCATCTAATATAGCTAATATACCGGAATGTTTCTACATAAATATACATATACATATTTTTTCGATCAAACGAAATAATTTATATTTACATTAAAAAATGTTTCGATAACAAGATGATTATCTGCATAATTAATATCAATTGTATCGATACCTTCGTGTTGACAATCGGAAATTTCCAAATCGTAGATATGTTGATTTAAAAATCGTTGCATATGTTCATTGGTTACATTTATACATAACTAAGTTAAATAGTTTACATATAGGAAAGTAAATTTCTTTGTTAGATACCTGTTCAAAACTATTTGATTTGAAATTTTCAAAACCAAATATATCAAGCACCGCTATGGTATGTGCAGAACTACTAGAAAGAGAAAAAAACAACAAGCAATTAAAAATCTACTTTGTTTTGAGGAGTGTTGAAATTTATCAACACAGATGAGAAAGACCTTGTTGAAGTGATTCATCAAACTTTTTATTCACAAAGAAATTATCATTCTGTGGTATGAATCGGTGTTAAGATAAGACCACTGGATTTTTTCTTAAACATATGCAAAATATGAAAAAAAAACAAGAGACCAATTTAAATTTAATCGCTCTTGAATTGACAAGATACGAAAACTTATCAATCACAGTTCTTTTCACTACAAGTGTTTCAATTCATATAGCTATAAAATATCTGCAGTTTTGAAGTACTTCGATGAAGTATAATAGAATTAATCGCTTAAATAACTCTAGTGCATGAACAATAATCGATTCGACGAATTATAAGACTCCTAGAAAAAATGATTGCCGTTGCTCTTGAACTCGAATCAGCACGAGGTCAAATTAGTCTCAATACACAATTTATCAATGAAGAAAAATCAATTGATAAACTTCTTCTGTATATTCTAATGGAGACTGTTATAAACGAGCATTGTTTACATTCAAGTAAACTTCAAGGTCGCATTGACTAAATAGCAACATTTAAATTCCAAATGCCTATGGCGTATACTGTACAAGGTGATGGATTTTGTTCGTATTGACAAAACAATGTGAAATAGGCGTAAATAGAAATTTAAAAACTATTTATTTTTATTTTTCTTCATCGTTGAATACGCAAGTTGTACAAAGAAAATATTTTTCAAACTGTAAAAACAAAATAAATTGAAAATTCTGATTAAAATTAAATCTTTTTTTCGTATATATATAAATGATGACGTCACACGATCCTTGCCCTCCCCTAGCTCATATTTAAAATTTGTTTTTTCTGTTAGCGAGATATGTAATTTAACCCAACTATGTCTAATAGTGCAAACCCTTCGATTTATCGTATAATCAATTTCTTCGTTTTAGAAACCGATAGTATTAACGAAAACAAATCGTAAAATTTCAAAATTGTTTTTTAATTTTTCTCCGCAACATCCGAGATGTATTTTTTTTATCGTACAAGGTTAAAACTAAATAAGAGATCAGGAGAATCCTTCTAAAGACAATCTCAATACGAAATAAATCCTTGTGTTCATCAACACATGAACTTTTTGCTTGTCATGCGAAAATATTGTAGATCATGAGAAAAAAGTAAAAATAGCGTTAATATGTCATAGAAGATTATAACCTATATAACGGTTAACAATTAAGATCAGAGTAAATACATATATATATATATATAATGTATGTCTACGTTGAGTGCTAGAAAAGGTAGTTGTGAATTAATTCTAAATAGTGTCTCATGATATTCATTATAATGCCGATGACCTCATACACACGATAAATACACCTTCATAGAGCACACTATAAGTTTTATTTTGTTGAGATTAATCAACCTTTGTCTCTCAATCGTAGTGTATCGCGGCATGTAAACAAACTTCATTCTACCTAAAATGTCAAATGTTTCTAACGATTTCTACAGTTATTCAACATATATGCGAGTAATCCGTATCCGGTTATCTCTTCATAGATTTAAGAAGATTCTCATATATGTTGAGCATACTTAGAGTATTGAAATTCTTTCATATGCATACGTGAATATATTATTAATTTTTCTATTTTAACAAATAATTTACCCTTCATCTTCAACCGGTTGTAGATATGAATTAATTCCATTGACAATCCAACTGAATAACCGTCCATAGAGTGCTTTAGCAAAAGCATCTCGACATTCTGATGCTTGAATAATATTTCTCTCACGAAATATTTGCTCACCACGTGTGACTTGTAATTCAGTAACTAACGCAGAGCTCAGTTCCATTGAAGATAGCTGAAGAAGTTCCGCGACTAATTTAAACGAGAATTGTTTAATAAAGAAAAAGCAAAATCATAATTTCATACTTTTATCGATTGTACCATTATTTTTAACTCGTACACCATCATTTGAACCATGCGGAACAAAAATAACATCACCGACATGTAATATAGCTGATAGAATCGTAAATATTGATTGAACATCTTCTGCAGAAAATCCAATTGTTATTAAACTTTGTTTCACCATTTGAAATTTTTTTCTATATTCAACTTGTCTAGCACTATCTAATTGCGCTAATTCAATATTATGCGACATATATCTAATGAAGATAAAAAAATAGGTAATCAAGAAATTCTTTTTTTAAAATTATTTACCGATGTTCACTCGGTACTCTTAAACCATTTCGGACTAACATATCATGAGATAGGCCAGCAAATAGATAATAAAAAATATGAAAATTTCCTTCATCATTGTTATGCGATATAACACGTGACTTTTCAAGTAGGTATTCTTTTAAATTAGCTACGAAATATAAAAGAAAAAAACTTCATGTTTTGAATTACACAAGTACGGTTTCATATCTTTTACCTCCTAAAACATTGCCAGTAGGTGCAAAATGAATTTCTAGATATTTTCCAAAACGACTTGAACTAAACAAAAATAAAAAGAATAAAACTTCAACAAAATCAACCATTGGAAAATTTCCTTCATACTTATTATTGATGTATGTTTTAGCATTACCAAATGCTTCCATTAGTGAGTTAACCTAAAGAATATTTTGTTTATTTAAACAAATAACATCGTCAATCGGGAAATTTTTCTACTTGATTTATTTTCATATTCAGCAATGTTTCAACTGATAATGAACGACTAAGTATATGTTGAACAATATATTTACATGATTCAGTTTTTCCACTACCGGATAAACCTACAAAACAACAAATTTTTTTTCTCATTTTTTTTGTTTTTATTAATTTACCAGATATAACAACACATTGAGATGTTTTTTCCCGTAACATATTTCGATATAAACGTTCGGCACATCCATAAATATGTGATGGTAATGAAACGATTGATTCAGTATTTTTATACAATTCAGAGATCTAAACATTGTTTATAGTAAACAAAATTTAAAAAAAAAAATGTTCTTTTCAATTACTTGTCGACCATATATTGGGAGATGATCAAAAGGATTTAAAGCTATAAGTATATCTCCGATGTAAGTCTAAACATTCCAAAACATTACAACAAACCGCAAGAAAAATAAAAGAAAAACAAATATTACATAGATTTGACCTTGCCGATAGCGTATCTCCAAATCGTAAAGCAAACTTTGCTCGGAGATTTCAGGTAATAAAGCCAAATCATCATTAGGCAATTTTGTTGGAAGTGACTAAAGAAAGAAATTATAAAGTTCGAAAATTTTTAAAATAAATTACTTGAAAAAAACTTAAAGTAATATACATTTCTCCAAGCGATAAAAGTTTTCCTATTCTTCTATGATCACAATCATTTGAAATAGTTTATATCTACTGATTGCTTTTTAATCAATATCAATTTATCAACAAGACTGACTCATAGAAAGTCGAAAAAGAAAAGAGACATTTAAAGAAACCTATGGATAACGTTTTCTCGTACAATTTATAAAACACTTGACAGATAAGTATTCGTCTACTCTATTGTTTAAACAATTCTTCTCTTAATACGCAATCAATTTTAGAGAAACTATTTCATGCATTTTTCGATACACAAAAATGTACTAGGTAAAAACGATGAGAGGCGAAAAGAGTCTTTACAAGTTCTATCGAATAAACAATAGATGAATGCATACATGATTATCTAAATGAGGATAAATATTGTTCTATGAAAGACACACGTTATTAATAAATATATATATGTAGGAAAAGAAGCACCAGCGAAATACCTGTTTTAAATGATCATTAGGCAATTTTTCTGAAGAACGTTTATGATCATATGGTACAATATTTGGAAGATGATAGTTGACGTTGTTCTTAGTCATACCATGATTTTTTCAGAAATTAATTTTTTTTATAATTAAAAGAATTACGCGTATCTATAGGTAAATATAAACGAACAATTAATATGTATTCTTTGTTGACAGACAGCAAGAATGAATACAAATAGACATATGAGACACCAGAAAAAAAGGTCACTGCAATAGGTATGATCAATACATGTATGGATATGTGTCACATAGTGACTGTTCGTTTTGCATTTTTTTCTTTTACGTTACTCTGTGAAGACGAATACACTTGAATAAATAGAGACATTGAAGATGAAGAATATTTCGAAAAAAATGTGTAGTAATAACAATGATAGTAGCCGTAATAATAATAACGGTATTTGGTTTATGATTTGTTTCTTTGTTTGTTACAGTCGAACTTCGATTTTGCACATTTCAAGTAGTTTGCAAATGCTGTGTAGCTATTCATTCATTTTTTTCTCTTTCCCCACCTTCTTTTTTCTTATCCTTGTATTACTCGCTTGCCTGCATTCTCGAGCATGTTTACCAAAATTCTTCAAATCCAAATTTTTTTTGTTCGTCCTCTCCTTCCTCTTCTTTTTCGCCTCACGTTTGTCAACTACCAAACAACAAAAACATGATCTGCCATATGGCTATTCGAGAAGCAACCCTTATAAGTGTATGTACACACTTACAAGACTAACGATCGTATATTTCAATATTGTACTGTTACTAGACATAACAGTTAGCGATCATTTGAAACGGAAATAATAATATTCGATAAAGCGAAACAAATACACTGATTACAGAAAAAAAACAGCTCACCCAAGGTTTATAAGAACCCAAATTAATCAGCAAAGGTAACATTGTAGGCGCCATAACATCCGCGTATATCTATGTATATGTTTATGGGTGTGTCAGTGGCGTTAAGTCGCCTTCGACGTCGCTTTTTTTGTCACTGGATAAAGGATTACTTTCGACGACGGGTATCTTCTTTTCTTTTTCTTCTCCTTACTTTGTCAATTAGGAGAGCGCTCAAAATAATAACGACGACAATTCTCCTACTCTCGCCCATGTTTGATTAAACCTTCCTTCGTCCATTACTTTTTTCCCTCTCTCTCTCTCCCTTTGTGTCACATTCTTACGTTGCATGTACGTATATATATATATATATATATATATATAGGTATATATGTGTACCTATATGACTGTGCGTGGCTGGACCGATCAGAATCACACTAAATGATTTACTTTTTTTTACCCATTATGTTAAAGTAATGGGTAAGCATCTTTCGTGACGTTTTTCAGCTCAGTCGAGCGTAAGACGAGTTGTCAAGCACTTTAGATGATGATGCAATTATTGAGTAATAATAATGTATTCTATCTGATTGTGTTTTATTTCTAACAAAACGATATTATGATATGAATCAATCCGAGTAAAAAAACACTCTTCGTTTTATATTAATAAGCATATCTGGATATAAGTATATGATGACACAATAAATTGTAATAGAAAATTAAATAATTAACTCAAGGTGACGATAATAAAATATTTCAATTCGTCAACTTCAGATAGCATTAAATAAAATTTTATAATTTACGTGAACAATTTTTCTTTCGAAAGAAAATTCTTTGAAGTTTTAAACATGTACTTGTAACTATAAGCAAACAGGCAAGGCCAAAGTCTTTTTTTCTTTAACTTTTATGACCAATGGAAAATGAATTCCAAAGCAATTACTACTATAAACAAATACAGTTGTATTTCTTTTCTTTTTTTCTTCTTATGAACAAATATCAAAAATGTATTTTGTTTTACATTACAAAAAACACTGAAAGTTATTTTTTTCTTCTTCTTTGTATAATTAAGTTATTATAACCTTCTACGTCGATTATTAAATTTGCTCAAGTCACTTATTTCTGAACGTTCATATTTACTCATACGCAGCAATCAATGAACAATTATATCTTAACTTACTCGATCATCGTTAGTATGATTATTTAATTTCTCGTCAAAAATATTCATCATTTTTGTAGTGCTGCTATCATCGTTATCATTATTTAATATTGGAGAAATAATCCTGTAAAATAAAAACAATTCCATCCAAGTAGTCGCTCATAATAAAGCCTTACATGCTTCTTCTTTGTGGGATCGGTTTAAATAAAACTTGCAGATCATCATCGTGATTATCGTCATCGGATAAACTATCAATAGTTTCGTCATGTTCTTCTTCTAAACTATCATCACTTTGTTCAGCACGTTTACGTTTTTCTTCAAATTTAACTTCAGCTTTGACAAGTAATGCACGAATAAAACTATTCGACAGACACACTTCTAAAATAACTATTACATTGAGAATAAAAAGTAGAAATTTTACAATGCTAACCACTTGGTTTTCGACCAAATCGATCACAAACTGTTGGGTTAGCATGCGCGTCAAGTAAAAGTTTTACAATTACACCCTAATAATAAATAAGAAAAACACACGTGAGAAGACAAATATATCGTTACCGGTGGCGGAAAAGAAAGTTCTTTTTTATTCTATTCATCAGTATTTTTTCTCACTATTTTTTTTTCCTTACGTGCTCATGTTTAGCAGAAAGATGCAACGCGGTAGCACCTGTGTCGTCAACTTGATCTGCGTTCACATAATGTTGTAATAGAAAATGAACTACACTTGAATATGCTTTGGCAGCAGCAATATGTAGCTATAAAAATAAAATAAGAGTGTTAATTTTTCTTTTAAACAGACTTTTTCTTTTTCCTCTTACAAGAGTAATGCCATATTTATCTGGCTTATCTAAGGGTTCGTTTCTTTCAAGTAATTTTTGGCAATCACTAAGCATCGATTGTTCTTTATCGATGCGAAAATGATCGTGACAAACATCTGAAATTTCCAAACGAAAAAAAAAGATAAATAAACAGAACGCATTTATTGCTATTGTAAAAATAACACTGTATACCAGTATTATTGTCCTTCATAGAACCATTTTTTTGAATCATATGTTGTTCATTATCAATCTTAAATTTAATGAACAATAATCATGAAATATTGAGAGACACAATGATGTTTACACTTACTTTACATTTTTTACCACATTTAACTGTTATTTGTGAATCCATAATCAAGTTTGTTCATTATTTTATTGAATCATACTATGTTGTTATTTGTCGCTTAGTATAATTTTTCTATGTTCAACAATGTTTCTGGTCGATCAACACCTATTGCTATCATTCATCATTATTAGTTGATTGTCTAATACAGGAGAGAGAGAGAAAGAGGTATATAGAGGAAAAAGGTAAAAAGAGAAGAAGAGACCGAAAAAGAGACGTTGCCTGAAGCATACATTCATTCATATACATTTAGTTTCAAGGTGTACAACATGCTCACACGTCATGCTTCATCGCTCAAACTCCGTTTTTCTTTTAACTACTGCTCATATATGTACGATGATAACAATGTTCATGCGATTGATGACCTTCAGTTCTCATCTTGGTAACGAGCGTTTTTATCTTTCATGTTCATTGACTACATTGATAGATAGATAGAAAGAAAGATGGTCAACCGATGCTGATGAGGCCATGGGAAATATTTAAAACCAAAGAAAAAAGTCAATCCTGACGTTCACACCTAATCGTATGTCGATGTCGATTAGACACAGCATGGGCAACTGTCATGTCCTTCTCTATTCTGTAAAAAAAAAGACAAGCATTTGATTGATCACGTCATTAAGTAGTAAAAAGACGCTTCCTATTTTATCATGGTTCATCAACGATCATATACATATATATGTCGTATGCATAACAGTATAGTAGTAATACGTACTCATATATAAATATGCGTTTCATGAGTATACAATGAACAGAAGAATTAGAGATGTAACAATTCAGTTTCTTTTTGTAATAAATGTGTATACCGGAATTTGATAAGTTGATCGACAGTTTGCTTTTTTTTCCTATTTGAAGAAGGGCAACAGCCAAGAGCAATTGAGAACAAAAGAATAAAGAGAAAAAATTCCGCAGAGTATGTTATGTTTAACGATGGAGCACCACCACCCCGTCTCATCTCATACGGTTAATCGTTCAATTCTTTCTTCGCTCCACACATTTCGATACTTGACAGCGACCAAAAGAAGAAAAGAAAAAAAGAAGTACAGTATATTGGCATACACATGTCAACCATTTCACTCGTGGTCAGAAGAAATTTGAGAGAGCTTATCGTCAGGAAGACTACTGGTTTAAACAAAAAAATCAGAAAGAGCAAAAGAAAGAATGAACGACGAATGTGCATAGAGAAATGATAAATCCACGCATACATAAACTTGCAGATCAGGATCAACTTACAAGTCATCGACAAGGACGATATTCTATGGATAAAAATACAAACGCATAGACTCGGACTGCATCTTCTAGGTTTTCATTGTACGATGAACAAATTTAAATTCAATGTCATATGAATACTTCAATTAAAAAAATTTAATCCAATTTCTATTTAAATGTAAGCAAATAATCAAAGTCTATTAAATTTAAATTCGTAAGAAGAATGAAACAACCAGAATTTCAAGAAGGGCAAATAGAATCTGATTTGTTAAGATAAATAGAAAAGAAAACTCTTCTTTTGTTCATAGGTTTCTTTGTCATTGCATAGTCTAAGTTAGTTATTAAACTTGATTGAAAATCTAGATGATTGTGCTAAACTGAATAAAAAAACTTAGAATATACACAATTCAATTCGTTCTAAGAAAATTATAATACATAAGACTTATACAAGTTAATGAATTCGCAAGCGGATGCATCGTAGGAAAGCGTGTCGACTTATAACTACTCTTTTATTGATAAATTATTCAATCGACTATGAAATATCTTCTCGTGAATAACTCCGTTTAGTGAATATTCTGAACTCTTTATGCGTAATTTTTTCTTGAAATTGACCTCTTCTTCGTGAGTACCTCTTTAAAATTGAATTATACACGTTTTTTTTTCTTCGTCACTTCTACGAACTAAAATAAGAACTTCTTTTGTTGTATTCCTATTCATAAATGGTCGCGTGCACATGTAAGAACGAATTCGATCTAATATTCTGATACAAAAAAGTCAAAGGTGAATATTTTATATGACATCAATTTCAAATCTATTGAGTTGGATAATTTTGTGCTATATCATCTTGATATTAGCATGAATAAGTGCGTTTTGGTGAATAATATATCTTTAAGAAGTTATCGTTTGAATTTCTATTGAACCGCAATATACTCTATTGTTGTAGAGACAAAGCATTTATAATCAGATCATTTATGTTTCTTGTCAATATATGATCAAATAAATTTAGAGAATGATAAATAAAAACTTGAAGAATATTCAAGATAGTATGAATTGACAATAATATACCATAGCAAAAAAACTCAAGGTGCTAATGTTGTTTCTTATTACTTAGACAGACGTTTACTTGTCTCGAAGGTTACTATTTTGGTGTTACTATTGAATATCATGGACATTAAAATGCATTCATTATCATTTATAATGGTCATTAGATGTTATTTGTGAATCAAATGTCCTTGATATTTTTTCTCGTTCACTACATTACAAAACATCAATGATAAATAGAATGAAATGGATTATATTCTATGCGCTTAAATAATGAACCAAAAAGGTCAATGAAAGCAATCGATCGATTTGACAGTGAATATCGTTGCAGACAACCATAGTCTTAAACTACTGACATATTTTTTTTTTGTTGAAATAAAGACTCAAAGTTCAAATTTAGATTGATCAAAAAAAATGAAATTTAAATATTAAAAAAAAAAAGTAATTTTTTATAGAAAAACTTGTTAGCGCTGCCCCTTTGGGGCTCAAAATGTGGAACTCATATAGATCCTTTAGGTTTACTAAAACAATTCAAAATAGTTTATCTGAGAAATCAACCTTGATTTCCAAAAAACGTATAATTAGGTCATTACCTATTTTTTTATGTCTGTAATCGAGTATTAATTGTTAGCTCGTATATTTAACAATGGCAGAGACTACTTTCTATGGTCTTTAATGGGCCAGTATTGCTTTTTTTCGTGTAGTCTGTAATTAAAAAAGGAAGAAATGTCAGTCTAATTAATCAAGCTCCTAATTAGCACAATTTAAAACTCATTAATGTCTATAATGGGAAGGGATTGGGGAGCCGCAAAAATCTCGCTTTTAAACTTACACTCACCATCGAAAATATATGTGAGGTCCACAAAATAAAACATGAAACAGTACATTGCTTAGAAAATACTTAAAATAATATCCACGAGTTTTTTTCTTATGAATGAAAGTTTTTATAACTTTCATATGAGACAATGGTTATATTTATGTTTATTATGTACATCTTTTTTAGTAGATCGGACACGTGAAGAGAATGTCAGACTTCTCTATACAGATCTTAATGATGGCAATGTTATTTATACATTCTCAGAGAATACGAGTTTCGAATAAGAAGATTAACTTAAAGCGAGATGTGAAATAAAAAATAATATCGATTTAGATTGAAGAAGGACTTTAAATAATGTATTACTCTATGAGCGTGTGTTTTCTTTTGAGTTTGACGAAAAAATCTTTACATTACTATACACCATGATAAAAGCAAAGAGCCGAGGTTCTTACTATGAACCTTTGTTTTCGATTGTTTATTTATCTTTAATTTAGAAAATCTATTTTATTGCATGTCGCATCGAATATTTCTCTGAAGTAGCCAAATATTTACTTGAAATTTGAATGCAGAAAACGTTTCTTTTTTTGTAGACGTAAATTCGAAGAAATTGTTTGTGAAAATTACATTCATGAAAATGAGTGATTAAAATATAATTCAATTAAAAAGCTAAGTTAAATCATACAGAACTATGCTAGTTGTACCTGAGTTGAATCATGAATCCGATTCAATTTTAAAAATCAAATGATAATTACAGGTAATAATACATCGTCAACTTTGGCAATGTGGGTGTATGTATCTGTTCAGTCTCATCAATTCATCGATTGACAGCACCAAACATATTCCCATAGAATACTATTTAGTAAGTAGCATTTTATCGGAATATTGCTCATAAAAGAGAATCCATAATAAAATAAAACTAACAAGAATATCTCAAATAATTAGACTTATAAAATTATGCTGATATCGCCACGGAGTCATTTCAAATATTCCAATTGTGCAAGAGATACATGATATGCAAGCGCTTATGCATCGCCAAATACACTTGTAAATAAGCATATCAGAAAGAAGAGAGATAATTAAAGGAGATTGTAACATTTTCAAATACAAGATTATTTTATTCGATACTTCAGCGGATGCGTATAAAGGTAAAATAATACGGTCAAATATACGTAAGTGTACATCACGTGATAAAAAGTAAGCATTTCGATTGAGCAGCCAAAATGATTCAAGATGAGTACGCCTGCTAAAAGCGTATTTGGATAGCAAACAAGACCATCGGTGTAAATCTTTTTTTAAAGTGCCTCACCAAAACCGAATTAGTGAAGGAATAAAAAACTACATACTTGAAATGGTTTTTCATGAACATTGAATGGTCGTTGTTCTTCATTTTCGTTTTTTTCTTTCGTTTCCGTACCCATTATTACTGAATGATAGAAAGCGTCGTTTTACATTCCATTGTGTTTTAAGCATTATTATTCAAAGTAACTCTTTCAATCAAACTCGACTTCGAAAGAAGCACCATTTTTTTAATTAATTTTCAAGAGGCTAATTATAGTTCTTACGCTGCAGTGTTATTGCTAATTTCATTGGACATCGCCAAAAAATATTTTACTTATATAAAATGTATACTTATGCCATCTCTTCTATCGGACATTTCATATTTTTGAAATGGACAGCCATTGATGCGCCATATGAAAACTAACAAAATTTATATGCGTAGCTACACAGAATGATAAAGAACGAAAGAAAGAAAGAAAGACATAGCACACAGAACGAAAAGAAAACTTTTGAACTAAAATTTCTCTTTTCATCAATATATTTTTTCAGAAGTAAGTCATCAATGTTTAATCGTTCATCAAGAACGAAGGTACTGATTCATTATCATTGTTGTATAACTCGACTGACATGAACAAAATTTACTTTGCTCTATTCTTCTAACGATATTTTGTTGAATAGATTTCTATCAATCTCGCTTCGAAAACTGATATCTACCATGACTGAAGCTATTGAAATGAATCATGTTGCGGTCGAGATTCAAGAAAATGGTCAAAATGAACCAAATGATGAAAGTACACGCCACCCAAAATTATAGTAAGAATAGTTTTCGTAACAATTTCTTTCTTTCTGTCCAGTTTCGACAGTAGATTTTGATAATTGTAAATCTTTAGTGATTAAAATGATTGCTTTATTATTTTGTTTAATATTAATTCTTGCATCATTGATAAACTTGATTCATCTTTCACCCAAACAAAGACGTATCAGGTTTAGAATCAAATGTATATTCAATAGCTAATGTTTCATTTACAATAAATGTTTCTTGAGATAAATTCATAATTTGTCTTTGGATTAGTTTTTCAATGCATCATATCACCTTCCGTTACTTCATGAACAAATATATTATCTTCAATTAGTTGAAATTCTTCGAATGGTTTGGGTGTGTGGGTGTGTGGATGTGGATGTGGGTGTGGGTGAGAATCAATAGAGCAATGTCCACATTCCACCCCCCCGCCTCCTACCTGAATTCGCTACCAACTCAGCTGTGAATAATTAATTAGAATGAATTTCTATACTAAGAGAATGGATTATAATTGATCCGATATTTTTCGGTGAGAAATTTATTTGTCTTAGTTGGAATTCACTAAAATAATCGTCGGCGGAAAAAAATTCGCGGAAAATGAACTAATTCATCTAATGGATTTTGAGATTTTTTTGAAATTGGGTGAGTTGAATGATGTATGTTTCGAACCATTGTGTACATGCTGTGACATTCTGTGAAAGAAAAAGCTTCTCCGTTTTACTTTAATCGAAAGAAAAGCAAAAAATACTCGAGTAGCACTCTTGAAATTAAAGCAACTCATTTGCATTATTGCTCTAGCTGTTTTCTATTGAGCTCAATGGTATAGGGGTATAATGATAATATTGACAAAGAGTAATATAATGCGTTCGGCGAAATGTCTAGTAGGGTGGTTGTGGGTGTGGGTGTGAGTGAGAATCAATAGAGCAAAGTCCACATTCCACCCCCGCCTCCTACCTGAATTCGCTACCAACTCAGGTGTGAATAATTAATTAGAATGAATTTCTATACTAAGAGAATGGATTATAATTGATTCGATATTTTTCGGTGAGAAATTTATTTGTCTTAGTTGGAATTCACTAAAATAATCGTCGGCGGAAAAAAATTCGCGGAAAATGAACTAATTCATCTAATGGATTTTGAGATTTTTTTGAAATTGGGTGAGTTGAATGATGTATGTTTCGAACCATTGTGTACATGCTGTGACATTCTGTGAAAGAAAAAGCTTCTCCATTTTACTTTAATCGAAAGAAAAACAAAAAATACTCGAGGGCACTCTTGAAATCAAAGCAACTCATTTGCATTATTGCTCTAGCTGTTTTCTATTGAGCTCAATGGTATAGGGGTATAATGATAATATTGACAAAGAGTAATATAATGCGTTCGGCGAAATGTCTAGTACTCATTTTTTTCCGCCTCTGGTACTCCATAAATAGCGAAGCACAGGTAAAGTGAGCATACATTCTTGCAACTCCAGTTATCGGTAAGTAAGACACAAATAGTTGTCTTTTTTTTATTGTTGAACATGTATAGTAAAGGCACGTCAACAGCTTGCTGAGACAAATCACTTTAAGGTATAAAACGGCAATGCATATGCTTTTTATCTGTCTCTTTATACTAATATGTGCTGATACAACTTGTGGTAAGCTTGGAACCTTAGTAAGATTCATTTAATTTTAGTTATGTTATATATAGCACAAGTAGTTCGACAGCTATCGGGCTGCAATGCTCCTGTATGCTCTTTTCCGGGAGATTCAAGTATAACCTGTACACCTTGCTATGGCTTTCAAACAGCTAACGGCAAAAACGTATGCGCACCGGCAGTTGACTGCAGTTTATTTGATAGGTGCATCAATGGAACTAGCTGTTCGAGTAATTCAACTGTTTGTGTGGTCAACACTTGTTGCTTGTCTCCTGTTTGTTTGCCGATCTTCCTTAATAGCACGTGCTATACAGGACAGATTTCAGGTGAGTTCAGCTATCAAAAGCCAATTGAGGCATTCTAGGAAGTCTTTCTCTAGCCTATTCGACTACTATTGCTGCTGCTAGTACTGTACCACTATGTAAGTGTATTGATATCAGTAATTTGATAATGTTGCTTCACACTCTTTTTTTTAGCTCAGAGTTATTCCACAACCCGTAAGTTTATCTTGTTCAATTCAGAAAGAAATAAGCAGCCAAATCCGTTTCTTTAGCCCAAACGATGAGTACATCTGTACCAACATGTAAGTTTGTCTAACAAAGAAAATGATAAAGCAATCTATTATGTTTTCTTAGCTACAACTACGGCTCTTATGACAACTCGTATCTGTCCAAATGCAACATGGAATAATACATACACAGTTGTCGGTGGTGGATACAGTGCCGTTAATTATGGAAGCATCACCGATATCTTTGTTGATGCCAATAGAAACGTCTACGCCTCGTCTTATGCCAACATGGCAATTATGAAATTTTTTGTCGGTAATATAAATCCGATATTAGTGGGTAATTCCATGCCCTATATGCCCATGGCCATCTACGTCGACGCAGCTGGAACAATTTATTCCTGTGAAATACGGAATGTAAGTGATATATCATTTCAAATAGATTCTATTAATTGCAACACTAGGGCCTAAATGGTTCTACTCAAGGGCGTGTCCAACAATATGTTGCAGGCAACACGACTGGCACAACATTACTTGGCGGTACAGGATGCAACAATACACTGACTTCTCTCTGTGGATGTGGGGGTATTAATGTTGATAAACAAGGACAACTTTACGTTTCGGATACTTACAATAATCGTGTGGTATTGTTCAATGTAAGCTCCAAAGTAGTAAATTATGTTTTTGGAACGAATGCCGTCTTCGGATCTTCCCCAAATCAGCTAACCAAACCGTGGTCTATCTCTGTCGACGCCAACAACAACGTGTATGTCTTTGACAACTTCATCCAATCTCAATACGCTACCTCGTAAGAAAAGAACAAGAAAACTTATAGGAACCATGTAGTTTATGAGAAAAGCTAATTTCAGGACACCGAATAACCTGCACGTTTATACTTAAGTAGTTATAGGTACATTAAAAAAGAAAGGATATTGTTGCGTGATATTTAAAGAAATTTCACCATATTAGAATGCATTTTAGTGGGCAAGTAGAAGTTCCATTTGCCACATGTCCTCGAAGAATCTTGTAGGAAAAAAGCTATCACAATTTCATAGACATTGTTGAAATTCTGAGAACAATGATTTACATGCAAAAATGTTTTGCCTGTAAATGTATTAAAGGGGAAAAGGCAAATTTCTGTATTTCATAGGTATAGAAGTGCTGAGAAATACCAAAGAGAACAGAAGTCTGCTTTTTCCCTTGAGATGTATGCACCTGAAGTTCGACCACTCGTAAGGCCTGCATTTCTTTAAGTATCAGACAACCAATATTGTCAAAAATAAAAGTTGAATTGTCATAGATATAGTCTCATCTATGAATGTAAATAATAGCAAAGCAAGGCGCAGATAAGGCATGAGACAAAATTTATGAATCGATTGTCTTTTCAGTAGCTTGTGACAAAAAATCGCTTTACAGACTTGATATTTATTCAGTTAGAAATGGATTTGTATCTACTGCAAACCTTGATAGAAATATTTCATTGAAAAGATTTACCCAAGACTAAACCACTTAAAGAAGTTGACCGAGAAAAATGTGTTTAAACTTCACTCAAAATTAAGGATGATATGACCAATTGCTTGATTTGTTTTACGTTAGGTGTTCTCAGGAAAGTTGTATGTGAATCTGATCAAACGATGCCGCGTGAATTAGTCATACCAAAAACATTCCGTTTATGACACTGCATGCTTTAGAGAAAATAGCTTTATTAAAATTTTTGAATTTCGATCTACAACATCTGACAAAGCTTTTTTTTTATAAAGCATCATCAAAAAATTGTTTTGCATTTTAGCACAAATCTCATTTTTCAAAAAATTGCCCGTGACAAGAATAAATTTGAGGAAAAGTCAATTTTAAACCAAGCCCCTTGAAAATCTTGTTTTCTCATATTTATGATCTTCATGGTACCTGTAGTTGTGAGTGTGGATGTAGATGTATTGGACGGTAAATATGTGGATACGAATATACATCTAAAGTGGCGCTCATACCTACACTAAAAAAATCGGTTTATTACCGAACCTATGCCCAGGATAAAAAACCTTTGAAGTGCTGAAAATTGTTACCAAACCAGAAAGGTTCTTATTCTGGGCACAGGTTACGTATTAAACCAATTTTTTTAGAGTGTATACCACTCACACGTGAACTGGCTTCAAGAAAGCAAAGAGAAGTCGAACTCGAGCCAATACCGATTGTTGTATTTCATTTCAGTTTCTGTTTCATTATACCTTCGATGGTTCGAAGAGAAATACTGAAATAAAATTAGTTGAAAAAATATCATCGAGCGTTGGTGTGAGAGAGGAAGAATCGTCTTTGTGGCTTGAAAGCGAATTCCAGTAAATGGTCGTGCATTTGGATGTCGAGCAACAGGAAAATGAATGCGAGAAGAAAATCGAAACAAATCGAATGATAATTAGAAAAAAACGAACTGAAAACAGATCTTAGTGAGGTTAGAATAGCAGCAATGGAATGATAGCGAAAAGTACCTAGACAATCAAAGATGTTAGAAAATATTTGTAACTAAGAGATAGCAGAAGGGAATTTTTATTTTTCATATTCTCGTTTTTCAACGAGTTTTACTCATCTTCAAAATTTGCAGTGGCGCAAAATTTGATTGAATGCAGTGGGGGAACAGCGACGGAAAGTTGATCCTGTGATTCCACTGATTTCGGATGATTCCATTTCTTCTAATGTCTCTGGAATCACTATGAATACAATTCTTCTTCTAAACTACGATGCCACCGCATCAATATGAATTTCATAGAATCATACGGTACGGATCAGTAGTAAAGACTCCGTATAATTTGAATCAATAAGGAAACCAGATGACTAATGATCGTAAGAATCAGTCTGTCCAGCACAAGAGAGTATTCACGATGTTGCTGATTGTTTTAGGCAAAATTATATCGTTTCTCATCATAGCAAACCAAATTACATGATGGAACAACATTCTAGCCGACAAATGAGGCTTGTTTCATTGATTTTGTCGACACCAATGAACGGATCACATTCCATAAATGAGCTTTCTCGCCCTAGAATTATCTTAACATTTTAGAAGTGGTTGAAATCAATTTTGAGTCATGAGAGAAATTGGATTAGTGCTTATCAAAACTAGAAATGATGAAAAGTGGGTTCGTAAACAATGGAGTTCTGGTTTCAAAAACGAAAAACTTGTTTCTGAGTTTTCTTTACTTTTCGTTCTGATTACAGTTGCTACCTCGATTTAGAAACGAAAGCTCAAGGTTAATAGATATGTTTTGTGAAAGCCTGCCGATATGAAGAAGGGAGCCCAGCGACATCAAGAAACAGAATATCTCAAAGACACTCAGCCAAGTAAAATCGATTAAAAAACGCAGTTCTACGTGCCAAAATATGTGCGTTTATGCTTTTTTAGCTGATATAGTGAATTTAATGCCAATGAATCGCGCCAACTGGTTTTTTCGAAAATAAGAGTCATTTCTTAGCGTTGTCTGAGCGTAAAAAACACTCCTCCTTATGTTCAAACTTGCTAAAATACACGTTTCTCTCATGTGGTAGTAAACCCCAAAAACTATAGAGCAGCCTGCGTGTTAAAATGGTTAACTTGAATTCTCATTTTATTTTTGTAGTCAACTCAAAAGATAACCAATTTGTGCATATTATAATCAACTTTTTCTTAAAAGTAAAAGACCGTACGAACTTTTATAGATCCGACAGTTGAACACTAGATTCATGTGTCAGAAATGATCAAAACAAGGAGAAGAATGGAGTCTAAGCAAAAAATACCCCTATCCATGCAAAATATAGGATAATGAAATGACCATTTATCCACGCATGGTTGTATCTCAATGCGAAAAATGACACCGGTGACTACTTAAAACCTATTCTTGCTGATCATTCTTGCATGGTAAAGGAAAAATGAAGTGCGATGAGAATAATAGTCCCTTGTGTAAGAAAATGCTGCTAAATAAATAAATTAAATATTTCTGAAGACGATTTATTATTTATAGATATAAGAGCTTTTATATAAATAGATTCAATTACAGTGATGGAAAGTTGATATAAGGAACAGTAATTTTGAAAGGGTGAACAGATTTTCTAATAAATAGTACGAGAATTCCCGTAGATATTTAATTCATGTGTAGTTGTTTTCAGTTATGGATGCGATATGCATATACAGGGTGTTATACAACTTTTACGCCACTTTCCCAGTGTGACCTTAAGGTAAAATGATTTCACTAAGTATTTTATACCAAATTGAAGCTCGTAAAAAACTGTATCAATGAGTACAATTAAATCAAACATTGTCTATTATACTAATTAAAAAAATCTTGCACTGTATATCAAAATGTCATAGATTCTATATTGTCAGAGATATGAAAAAATTACCATACCGCTCACCGACTTGAATTATGACTTATATAGTTGCCAATTTATTGGAGATATAAATTGCTTAAGAGCAAGTTTTTATGACAAAATTTTAGAACTTGGCATGACTTCCTATGGCAGCTTCGAGAGCACCAAATCTGTTTCTCATAGAACGCAGCAAATTAATAAATAGATCTGTGTCATCTTCAAGATCCTTGAACGTACTCTCAAGATTAGTTCTGATAACATCATAATAATATCTCTTTTAACTTTTTTCTCCATCATTTTCTTATCTGTACGTGCACATATGCATGCATCATCTTCTTCTAATCCTTTCCTCTATTTCTCCTCTTCATTATTAATCATGAGTAGTGGGTCTTTTTCATTCGAGAATAAACACATTATCCAGTTCGCATACGTGCTTCATGACAGTCGCACGTAATGATAGCGAACGAGAAGTACATAGAATAGGTGATGCACTACTCTAAAAGAATTCACATTAAATACCACTTCAAAGCTACATAGGCTATAATGCATTAACAAGTAAGGTATATGAGGAGAAAGGGGTATGATAGTTCTTGCATATGTGTTACATTGTAGAATCTATGACTTCTTGATATACAGTGCAAGATTTTTTAATAATGTAATAGACAACGTTTGGTATAATTGTACTCATCAATTCAGTTTTTTACGAGTTTCCATTTGATATAAATACTTAGTGAAATCATTTGACTTTAGGGTCGCACTGGAGGGGGATAAAGGTTTTGTAATACCCTGCATATATATATGAGTGTGGTTATGGGTATGCTATTTAATCGTATACTTAAGAACAGAAACAAAATTCAATTTTCCTAAATGGCATTTTTCCATCTGGAAGAGACATCTGTCTCATCGATCGATTCATTGTCCACTGCTGATAAAATCATGACTTTTGACTCTTCGTACGCTAAATGAACTTTATATCTTATGTTGGACAATTCTGAGTAATATATCACTCCACAGTCAAGGAGATAATGATATAGAAGGTCACGTGATTCATTTGTGAAAGAAATGATGTCCCACTCTACATTTAAAAAAAAGTAAACTATTTTTTTATCAAAAAGTGATCTTCTACTAGTGACAATATTTTAATAAGTTTATCAAACAGATTATGCTACATAACGAATAACGCAACTGTAATGACACATATATCGACCTTACTAATATTCGATGGAAAGATGCTGAAAAAAACCGTTTTTCATCAAAAGACAAAAGTCTTTCTCTCCCTTTCTAATGATGTATAACTTATTTTTCTAGCACGATGATAAACGAAACAATGCAAAGGAAAATAGAAGAATTCGCATATTTTTTTGTAAAAGAACTGTACAAAATCTTGATATTTATATCTCTTCAATACATCGGCTCTGAAACTAACATATTTTTAATCAATTAGCCACGGGGAAACCTGATTTCTGCATCAGAAATAAAAAAATCAGTGCTTTCCATTTGTAATTGATAGGAAAGTTTCTATTCTTTCGAACATTGCAATCTTCATCTTTACCATGCATTATTAAGCGAAAGAACACGAGAAAAAAAGAAAAAAGACGTAGAGAATAAATCTGTAGTTTTCACTTGAATTTGCCAAAACACATTGTCGAGGGCAGTTGATTATACTTAACCGTCGTTGTACATGGTGTTTTTAGCAAGTTCATAAAACTTAAATGAACCAAAGTTTTACCAGATTTTTTTAATGAATTCAAAACAACTGAATTAACTGTTTTGCAACAAAATGTGTTTGAAGAACTTATAGAGAAACTATCAATTTATTGCACTAGTATTTCTCCTTTTTGTTGTCTCATTTCATTTATGCATTTGTGACAAATGCAAAGCAAAAACCGTTTCCAGAAGGACAATGTGTCCTATCAACTCTTAAAAAATTCTCTTAGAAGCGTATTTAATGAAGAAATAGAGATATCAATATTTTGCGTCATTTTTCAGAATCTCGGGAAGGGTGCCGATGTTCTCTTAAGAATACTTCACTTTTCTGTCGTACTCTTTATTTTACGAATGCTATAAAAGTAAATTATATGGTGCTTGAAGTATGAGAAAAACTGTATTTTTGGTCAAAAGAAAACGTTGTTTCATTCCTTTTCTATCGAAAAGAAATAAGGATCGGCCTTTTTGCCATTACTTTTGTCTCGTTCGTCAAAATATTGCTTGAACTCAAAATTATGAGTTTGAAAATCAGTGCAATGATTTTCGACAGCAATTAGCCATTCTGAGCAGCTGCTTCTGTTGTGTATTCGTTCCTGATAAAGAGTAACACTTCTTGTACCTAGAGAGAGAGAAAGCAGAAATGGAAGAATAAAAATTCAACCAATATCAATAGCACCATTTTCAGTTTTGAATACCGGATTCAATTCAGTTGGGAAAAAAAGATAACATTATCAGCCTTCCGGTCTTCCTCTACAACTCTTTTTTATTTCTGCATCAGAGCTCCGCGTGGGGTGGGATGGGACGCAAAAAATCATCCCATGGGATGGGACAAATAAAAAAAAAGTTGTCCCGCCATGGGATGGGATGGGATGAAACATTTTTCGTCCTGTCCCATCCCATCCCGTCCCATCCCATCCCATCCCATTCCATCCCATACCGTCCCATCCCATGGGACGTCTGAAATGTCAAATGTTTTTTAAGGTGTCAAATTTTTTTGATTATCATCGACCGAGTGAGACTACAAATTATAATATAGTTCGAATTTCTGTTCTTTTTGCATATTACAATAATGAATGACATCATCCTAGTTATAAATACAGCATTTTAAAAAATAGAGAAAAGAACTAGTAAACGAGAAAGGAAAATATTTCATTAAATACAAAAGCAACTGGAAAAAATAAATAAAAGTATAAAGTTTCAGTGTTAAATCATTGTACAACTTTCATATTTTCCATGGAACGAATTATTCAAAGACATTCCACCAGTTATAAGCCACAATAACTAAATCAATTGTTACTGTTTCAATAGATCAAATCGCATTTTTTTTCTCTATGCGTAAGTTCATTATTATATTTTGTTGTACATTGAATCGAAATAGCTGCACTAGTTGACCACGTATAGTTTACATTTTTAACTATTTTTCTCACACAGTTGGGTACGACATCTATATTGAAACGACTATACTATTTTTAGTAAAAATGAATAGATTCATATAATATTTCTTCGTCCCATGGGACGATGGGTGGGACGAAGAAATTTTTGTCCCATGGGATGGGACGACTCTCAAAAAATTTCCGTCCCGTCCCATCCCATGAGCTTTTATTTAAAAAGTTGCATCCCATGGGACGTATGGGATGGGATGGGATGGGATTGCCCCATCCCACGCGGAGCTCTGTTCTGCATAATGTGTTTTTCTAGTCGACGGAAGATTTCTAAAAGATTTGATAATATTAATTTTGTTCTGCTGGATAATTAGCGACAAGTATTTTTTGCATCAGTAAACTATCCAGAGAATTTTAAAAACAGAAAAACTTTTTTCGAGGTTCATTTAGAAAGCTAATGAAGATACAAAAGAAATGAGGAAAAACAACTGCTCATCCTCATCTCTCACAGAAAGTATTATATGACAACACATATTTGACACTCTTGTTCAGCTAATATCAGTTATATATATATTTATTGTGATTTTTCTACTGAAGGTATGGACCCAGCCGCGTTGTACGATTCAACGCCGGTGCTGTTATCGGTACGACCGTCGTTCCTATTGTTAACAACGGTTATACGATGGGAGTCGATCAGTTTGGTCAAATATACACGACCCAGTTTACTGGAAATGGTTATAGTCCGGCAGTTTATTCGCAGATTTCAAAATGGAGCTCCATCGGAACCACTTTCACAGTAGCGATTAATGGCATTACAACATTACCCAACAATCCGCTAAGTCATTTCTATGGCGTTCGTTTTGATTCGGGTGGGTCACTCTATACTTCAGCGTCGGAGGTCATCGTAAAGTTCAATCTTCTCTCCAATACTTGTTAACCACCTATGCTTGAATTAAAACATTTCGTCTAAACTCAATATACTTTTGAAAACGCTTTCTTACCAATAAAATAAAAGACTGAAAAACGAGGGTGTCGGTGGAGTTTTGAGCTTCACCACTGGCGAAGGAGTGGGTTTGGGTGTGATATAGCTGCCACAATACCAGATATTTCATTTATTGCTGACATAATCTCATCAAGTGGCAGTAGTATCAGTATAAGAGATCCCGAGGGTGTGGGTGTGGCTCGTTTTTCTATAGTTCACACCGACACAAACACCCACACCCTATATGAATGATCGACACATAATTTATGTCAAGAAACTTTATTATGTACTATAGATGTGGTAGATCTTTATACAATGATACCACAAACAGAAGATGTATTTGAAAATAAAAAGAATGTTAGATTATCTAAAAAGAAAACAAATTGGTGGTTTAAAAATTGAAACAATAATTAGACTAAGTCGATTCATTGTAAAAAAAACAATTATTTTTCCTAAGACGGTCGATATTATCATCGAATTCGTGGTGGTGCTATGGGTTCATCCTATATGCATATGAAGAAGAATATTCCATTCGCTATGTTACTTCGAGCGATTAGATATTATTCAACATTCAAAGCAGTTTTAAATGAACGTGAAGATTTAAGAATGGCTTTATTATTAAACAAATATCTATGTGTTTTTATGGATAAACATTTTAATCGTGTCCTACAAAAATTCAATATCAATCAGCCATTGACTAGTAATAACAAGTAACGCGGCATAAGCGCCGCTGACCCTCTACTGAAAGGATTTAGTCATGTAGAACGTACCTATTCTAAACTATCTAGCGGAGAGACTTCACATTTTATAGCTTTGAAAGGATTTTCATGGAAAACACGATTGATAATCGAGCATAAATAGAAAACATGCTTCGAAGTATCACCAAGAAAACGGCATTTAAGTAGTACTCACTAATACTATATGGCAATAGTAAAGTTAAGTGCATCCGATCTGCTACAGCTCAAGCTATGCTCCGAAAACTCTCGATCAGCTTGATAACGGAGTGAAGAAAAAGACCCATTCAGGAGAGCTATGATCTAAATACCCCATTCTCGGATGCACGTTCACACATAGATAAATCTAAGATTAACATCTTTTGAATCAAATCTACTCGCATTCAGGAAAAACTAAACTTATTAAGATTATCACGACAAATATAAGTTTCAGATATTTCACACGAGTTGAGCAATTATTTAACGACCTGTCTTCGGAAGAAATTCAAGATATGTCCTATTTTCGAAAATTCTTTCAACTTTTCTGATCGACACAACATGTAACTGTTCTATAAGTCTGCAAGGCTTGTAGTCTGATAATCACAACAGATTTTTAACTGGTGGGGGCGGC